>JAHFZB010000123.1:87090-133135 GCA_036884735.1 Huso huso
CTGATAGGCTCATGCTGGCTGTGTTTTAATGAATCCTTCAGGGGTTGCAAGTGAAGAAGGCACTGCAATGTTGCATTGCATAGCATAATTGAAATTCGTTGCCTGCATCTGAATGGATGTGTAACTGCAAGTGTTCTCTTAGAAGATTGAGGCTTTTGCCGTTCCTGGACATGAGTGATGGATTGGTGAATGAATGCACACGGTCTTTTACCTTTTGTCCCTTGTGTGTGGTCTCCTTCATGCTTATCAACGAAAGCGATAACCCCTCTGAGCCTATTGTATTCTACAACTGCAGTTTGAAGTGCCTTAATGCAGGTGGGGGTCAAAGTTGATAAGGTGGACACCACTTAAGGATGTAACCTCTGGAAAGTGCAACAAAACTTTGTCCACAGGAAAAAATGGAGTTACCAAGATCCATCATAACTGTATTTAGAGTCATCCCCCGGCATTTGTGAATGGTGATTGAGCACCAATGACTGAACTGCTCTCCGAACAATGTAGACTCTGTCCATGATTTTCAAACTTTGAGCGCGTCGTTCAAAGGTATGGGTGACTCCATTGTTAAATTTGATGGTTATGGTTTTGACCATACTTGTGTTTTCCAGATGGTAGGAAACAGCTTGAAGCTTCCCTATTGCCCCCCATTGATGAGACCAGTGGCAATGTCAATGTTCTTAAGCATCAGTTTGCATCCTATTTTGACCAGTATGATAGTTTCCAGTCCAGCTGCCCGACTGCAGTCAGCCTTGCAGGCGCTCATTTTTTTTCAGCAATATTTCTTCGGAAGTTATGAGGGCAGTCCACAGTGTCAATTGCCATAAGATGAATGTCCTCTCCTGGCATACTATCAAGTATGACAGTCTGGATCTGGTTACAGGCATCTACAGTAGGCATGATGCAGGTTGAGTTGATCCTTGGCAAACCAAGTCTTTCATGTGTTTGATAATTTGTTTTTTTTGTAACTGGAAAGATCGCCTCTTTCCATAGGTATCAAGTGTGAAGTCAACAATCTGTGATCAGCTTGGTTGGCTCCAAGTCGGGCGATTAAGGAGGTTTTCAAAAGTCCTGTCCTGCTTCAAGGCGATATTGATTGTGAGTTCATCATATGCAAAATAAATTCCACAGATCCACAGATCCATGGAGCCAGTCAGTTTGTGCAATTCCTCTTGAGTAACTGGCACATAAGGTGGATTCTCATGCACAGGTGGAAGCTGTAACAAACTCTGGAAGTAAGATGTTGATTTTTCCAAACCAGCCATCATCTGTGTTAGCAGTCTGGAAAATCTCACACAGACGAAGATGGATGTACAATAAAGTGACATTGGTAATCATGGACACCTCATCAATAATGAGGAGGGTCACGCCTTTACGTCTGTCTGAAGGCACTGCAGTACCTCATCAGAGAGGTTACGATACACTGGTGTTTTCCATGCTCCACTGGAAGCAATAGTAGTCTGTGAATGGTCATCCCATTGATATTGTGAGCTGCAACCCAGTGGGTGCTGTGATTGCCACTTTTTCCCAGGCTCTGTCTCACCCATGCTGTGACAGTTTGAATGAGAAAAGTCTTCCTGTGCCTCCAGTGCCACTCACAAACATGCGGAGGATGGAGGCGCGACTGTTTCAGTTTGTTGTTGCAAAGTTTTGGCAATGTGGTCAAACACTCTCTGCTGATCTTTATTAAGGCGCTGGAGCATGTCTTGCACATTTTGTAGAAGAGGTAGTGCCGCCACATCCCTGAATTCAGCCACTGCACTCTGCGGCCTGCAGAGGAGCAAAGCAAACTGGATTTTCAGGTTCTTCTGTTAGAATATCATTGTCCTCTTCAGCCTCTATTTCCTTTTGTTTTTCTCTACTAGTCGAAAGTTACCTCATCAGCTGCAGCTATTTGTTGTAGTTGGTCATGATAGGCATAGCTTTTTGCAGGTTATCCTTACATGCACGGAAGGCTTCCACATAGGAATGACACCCTTCAGAAAGAAGATTCTTCTGTCTTTCCATGGCTTGAAAAGTAGGAGGATAGCATAGAAGTAGTCCTCTGGGCAGTCTTGTACACTGTAATGGTAATGATTGATTAGGTAGGGGATGCGTCTTTTTTGATGTACCCAAAGGGAAACATGTAACAAGGATGTTTTCATTTTTGGGCTTTCTGTCACCACATCATGCCATGCATGAAATCATAGAGGCTCATGTCTTGCAGAGCCTCGGACGTTTTGGGTAGTAGGAGTCAATCCAGGAAGGAAAGTAGATGTCAGTTGAGTCAGGATTTTCTTTTTTGCCAGCATGTCAATGTGTTCTTTTGATTTCAGCCGTAGGTTAGATACCTTTGATACATCAATCCACTTGATGGTTGTCTGCGGATCTGTGCCATAGAGAGGTAAAGCCTAGGAGGTTGTCTGCTGCTTCAAGCACCACATTCTCTGTTGGACAAACTGCGGAGTGCAACATTCCACAGTCTGCTGGTCAGAGACTTGTTTGAGTTGATGTCATTCATGATGCTAAAGGGGTAACTCTTCTCAGGTTTGGAGAGGTATTTTGTAATGCAGCGGTTGAGGGCTGTAGATTGTTCGCCAATGAACTGGATATCCATATTGCCTTCCCAAGCTAGCAAAATGACTGAATTGTAGTCATTGGTTCTGACTTCTGTATTACTCCGTGGAGATCATAGAGTCTGCTATGAGGATTTAGTCCTTTCCGTCCAGCAATGGCCTCAGCCACATCTCGGATTACCACCGTGGTTTGTTCTTTTCTGGGAAATCCAAAGCGACAAACTGTCACCACCTTGTTTTGGGTTTTCTTGGATCTTAGACAGTACTTGTTGCATTTATGTTGCTGCCATTTCAAGACCCGGTCTCTGAGTACAGGTGCTATCAAGTCATTTTGAATGGCACAGGTGACATGTTCATGAATATACTTTTGCAATTTGTGAGTTTGGGGAAACACCAATAAGTGGTGCGTCTTCCACCCAAAGAAGCATGTGGAAGTGCTGCATTCCACGACCCTGGTACTCTCTGCACCAAAAGTAATGTGTAACTTTCCCCAGAGGACCATTTGGAGATGTGATAAAATTCAAGATTGCAAGAAACTTGTTGTGCATGAACCGAGATGCACTGACAGGATCTCGCAACAAGTTCACTGATAGGTAAGTTTGCAAAGCCTGGTCCATTCACCTCCTTTATGTATTGTCCCAGGTCAGTCCAGGTCCATTCTGCAGGACTCAGTGTGACAAACCATGTTGCTGTTCCGATGCTTGAGTCATAGCATCCACATCATTTCTTGGTTTACGCCAGTATAGTGGAGTGTTCTTTAAACAGGAGTAAATGGTGGTAAGATCAGATTCAAGGTTGTCATTTGACACCTGTTGCAACCACCGTGTGCAGTCATACGTTCCTGGGGATGGTGCATCTTCAGCTTGTGGTAAAACCTCCGTTAATCTGGCGAAGATTGGCCTCATGCTGCAGGTGAAAGATATACTGTTGATTGAGCCTGAATTGTGCGTGGCATGACTGAAGGCGAGCTTTGACAAACTCTGTTGGATTCAAACGGGGCATCCGTTCAGCATGCATTCCATGAATTCCATGAGTGTACAGGTCTGGGAAACACAGGGAGGTCTAGTTTTTTTCTCCCAGTCTTCCAGAGCGTCATTCTGTATGTGAAGCATTTGGTAAAGAGCAGTCGCTGTGCCTTTTTTTTTTCTTTCACTGTGTATGGGATGTATTGTGTAATTGCGTAATGACAGCCTCTTCCTCCGGTTCAACCTTACATAATAAAGGTTCTTTTGGGGTGAGGTTGTTCTTTGGTTGTTGCTTTGACAGTGATTTCATCTTCACCTTGGTCTTCATTGTCAGAATGACATTGAAATACATTCAAGTTATGATTAGAAAGCAAGTTAACAGAGTTTTTGTGGCAAGTTGATGTCTTTGTAAAAGGACTGATTTCCTTCAACTTCTGTAAAAGCATTATACACTTTATTGAGATCCACAATGTCTTCCAAAACAGTTTTGGATTTTGTTGGTGCACCGATACCAGGATGTGGAGTTCCATGTCATCTGGCAAGGCTTGGTTTATGGGGCAGTTTGCTCAGTGTTTCCCTGAAGAGGCAATGGCAGGTGAATGGTTCGCCATGCATTTTCTGAACTCTCTGTTGGTGAGGCAACCTCTTGCTACTGGAAACTGGAGATATTCTTGAGACAGCTTGAAACGCTTTTCCACGCTGAATAAGAATTTTTCATAATCATTGAGGCATGAAATTTCAGGAGGGATCCTGGGGACGGCCATTTGGTTGAGGACACATCGGGGTGGCAGTTTGTTGGTGCGAAACTTTTGCAGGCAGTAGTAGCAGACATACTGTGCTGGTATGTTGGTTCTATCTAAGTAAACCATGAGATTCAGCCACTTGTCATTGTCTGGTGTTGTTTGCATGGTAGCTATTTGAACACATTCTCTTCTGTGGCACAGCTTGTCACAAGAAGCACAAAGCCGTTTTGGTGTATCAGCGGGAGAGTTGTGTGTAAGTCAGAAATTGTGCATGATATTTTGTGAGAATGGATCGTCACTCAGTAAAAACTCTGGATGTTCCTGGGGATGCACGTCGGTGTGTTCAAGTAAGGTTTGCACAGTTCTGTCATAGTGTGCTTATCACACCATCTTCCAAGGCTTTTTTGCAAAGATGTTATTTGGCGGTACACTGTAACCACAGAATAAATGTTATGTACAAGTTTTCTTACACGTGGAAAAATGGCAGCCAAGGGCAATGGAGGTAACGGAGTGACGATTTACAAGTGCTCTAGACATGTAGCAGCTAATGGGATGACCAGCTTTGTTGGATGAGTGAAAAGCCTCATTTGCACAGTCATCAAATGTGTCCATAAATATGCGTGCATGTTTTGGGTCCTCTGAAACAATGTTTCTCAAGGATGTCCAGTACACATGGAACAAGAGCAGTGCTTAAGTCAATTTGACAGATGTTTTTATGGCACTGCCATTTGTGTGTGCTTTGATTTTCCTTTGGTTGCCCGTGTTCTTCACTGTTGTCTTCCTGTGACAGTGGCTGGGGCTGAGCATGTTTTTGTCCTTTTCAGTGGCACATCTGGGAAAATGTGACATTGGCCTTTTTCATCAATGGAATGCATGATAGAACAGTGTTATTATATGTGCCTTCCCAAAAGTAGGCCTCAGTGTGTGATGTGTGTTGACTTGGGCCACATATCAGCTCTGCTTGTTGGGAGACATTATCCTGTGCTTGTATTTGTTTAAGAAAGACACATGTGCTGCTTTGTAGTGCAGTAAACTGACGTTGTAGGTTGTTCTGCATTTTCAAAGAGACCTCGATGGAAAGGTCAACAAGATATGTTGCTGTCATGAGTTTTGAAGCATGACTCTGCCTTTTTAAGCTTTTCACAAGTCGTGTGATGTAGTATTGTTTTTTGGCGTTGAGTCTTAAATGTTTTTCCTTTTGTATGTGTTTACTAATTGTTTCACTCTGTAGCAAATGTTTTTTTTTTTTAGGTTCTGATGGTATAGTCTTTTCTTTGCAGTTGTTTGTAAAGCAGGATTTTCAGCATGCTTTGACTTTTCACTGTTTCTTTTTGGTTCTGGCGCGGTGTTTGTGGGTTTTGCAGACTCAAGTCGCTCGCTTCGGTGGTGTTTGTAGGATTCAAGGCTCGAAAGTCGCTTTGCCACTGCATTTGTTGGTAACGTTCCTGCAGTTGAAGTCGCTTTGCCGCCAGCGCTTTGTTGATAACGTTCCTCTGTTGAAGTCGCTTTGCTTCTGAGTTTTGTTGGTAACGCCCTGCTGTTGAAGTCGCTTTGTCACGCTGAGTTTTGTTGGTAACGTTCCGGCTGTTGAAGTCGTTTGCCTCTAAGTTTTTTATGGTATCTTTCGGCTCGAAGTCTCTTTGACTCTGGGTTTTTATGGTAGCTTTCACGCCCGAAGTCTTTTGCTTCCTCGAAGCTGTTCTTTTTGCCTTTGTGTTTGGATATGTAGGTCCCTGATGGTTGGGATGTAATTGTTTTCGTTTTGGTTCTGGGTTATTTTGGCAATGTTCCTGCAGTTGTTGTTTTTTTCGGTCTGGCTGTGGTTTGTAAATTCCTTGCTGTTCTGTTTTTTAAACATTGGGGCATGATTGGTGTGGTGTTGTATTGGAGCATGATTGGTGTTGTTCTGAATAGAAAGTTCTGCGGCTCTGGTTCTTGATAAAGTTGTGCTGTCTGCTGTTGTGTTTTGTGCTGTGTCTCCAAGTAATACGAATCTGGCTGTTCGTGAATAAATGAGACGTGACTGTTCTGTTGTTGAGTTTGTCTGTTTAGTTGTTGGTCCCAATGACGTTGTTCCTGCGGCCTGTGGTTCATTGCGATGCTGATCCTGCTGGAATGTGTTACAGACAGTTGTGCGATGGTATTCCTGAATGGGTGGATTCCGTTCTGTATATGTTATATTGACAGATGCACGATAATAACACTCAACGGGCTATGATTGGCCAGGAGATGCTACATGGACAGTTGTGCGATAGTAACTCTCAATGTGCTGTGATCGGTCTGGAGATTGCTGAAATTGTGGTTGTGTCTCTGTCTGTGGTTTATTATCCTTTTGGTGGTTCAAGTGGTATTCACGTCATTGTCTTTGTTGTTTTGTGGTGGAAGACATGATGGTTCTAGTATTTCAGGCTGGCTATAAGCCCCTGTAGGAAAGAAATTATAATTAGTAATATTATTATTTAGCATAATGCGATACAAACAGACATGGGGTCAAATGCATTACATTTAAATTTTTGAAAATTGGAATTTGCTCAATGCAAATACAAATGTCATATATGTAGAACCAAACTAAATATAAAATGCAAATATGTCACAAATTTGGCGGAGGACATTTGATATAATGGCAACAAACACAGTAGTCATGTAGTTAATAGTAATTTCCAGGTATTTCCAGGACACTGCTGTTGTACCCTTGAGCAAGGTACTTTACCTAGATTGCTCCAGTAAAAACCCAACTGTATAAATGGGTAATTGTATGTAAAAATAATGTGATATAATGTATAATATGATATCTTTTGTAACAGCAGACACAGTAACAATTGTAAGTCTCCCTGGATAAGGGAACTTTGCGCTACATAAGAAATAAATAATAATAATAATAATAATAATAATAATAATAATAATAATAATAATAATAATAATGTACCAATATCAGAAGCATGTTACGTAAAACAGTGTTTCTCAAACTTGGTTCTGGGGTCCCACTGTCTGCTTGTTTTTTTTTACTTCATTGAACCCTCAATTGAACTAACTGTCTAATCAGAGCTTTTTATGAATGATTTTTAGCTCTTAAATGGCTAGTTGCACAGGGTCTTCAAACATGCACTAACCTTGGACTACCTAATGTTAACTCAGGTAAGGTAGTCCAAGATTAACACACACCATCCTGATCAGGGTCTGTGGACCAGCAAAAGAGTTGGATATTTCAAAGTTATGTCTAACACTTTGGGTCTGCATGAAGTAATTAATTGTTAGTGAAATTAATCGTAGGGGAGGAATGCAATGCTTGAAACTCAGTTTGAACAAATAACAGCAGACACAGTGGGTTCACAGCTGTAATCCAGGTTTGTGGAAAAGTGACATAAACATATATAATTAAATATATATCTATCTATCTATCTATATATCTATATCTATATCTATATATATAAAATTCTATATATGAAGGCATATATATATATATATATATATATATATATATATATATATATATATATATATATATATATATATATATATATATATATATATATATATATATGTGTGTTTAATAAACATGTTGTGTAAAGTGGAATCCTTTAGTTTGCATCTTTCAAGTTGATAAACTTCACCAGCAATACTGAAAGGATTATTTTTCTCACTTTATTATGCGCAATATTATAGAAAAGTATTTAAATGCATTTGAAATTGAGATTGTTTGAAGCTTTTCCATGATTTCAAATACAAAATATAGCTGCAAGCAGCAATGTTGGGGCCCAGTATGGCTGTGTTTGTATGGCTGTATGGATATGGCATCTGCCAGTCTGCAAAGATTCATAAGTGTACAACATTGTACCATAGATAAATATTACAAACTAACTTTAATAGTGCATTTATATGCAGTTTTACATTTGACCTTTAGGACAGGTCAGAGGTCACTGACAAGGACATATTTTGATAGAGCATGTATGGGTTCTGATAGGTGTTTCATAGTAACCATGTCCCTATCTGGACTCTCTAGTGAGTTATAAGCAAGTTTTTCATTTGACCTATTGGACCGGTCATAGCTGAAATTTGATTGGCTAGTGGCGGCCATGTTTTTTAATGCAGTGACTCGCCTTGAACAAATTTAAAACATGACCTTTGCATGAATATGTGTGCTAATTTACATGCCGATCGGCCTAACAGTTTTGGAGAAGATGATCTTTGAATATTTTTGGCCAATCCAATATGGCTGCCAAACCAGTCGACCAAGTGACCTCTCCTGAACAAACCTTATTCTAGGCAATAAGGGCACTCTGCACAGCAAGTTTCAGATCTCTACCTTCAGCCGTTTTTGACAAGATGACATTTGAAAAATGTTCAAATTTGTCACAAAATCCAGAGAAAAACAACTCAAAGAATCCAATCAAACAGAAATATTGAAACACAGAGAGTACAGTGTAAGCAAGCAATCAGTAAAAGTAGGTGAGCGACCTTCATGCATTTGGGTAAAATGTCTCTAAATTACACAAGCAGCGTAATGCATTAACAATACATAGTTAATGGCGACATTAATAATGCAGATTTGTAATTAGTGCAAAATGAGCAAAAATGCCTTGCTGGTAAAATGGTCTTGTTTTATAGCAACATAAACTAGCAATAGCACAATAAAATGAAACACAGTAAATAGTGAGGAATAGATTTATTAACTTACCGTACAGTATGTTGCTGGTCGACATGCAATTGGCAAAATGCAGAAAATCCTGTGTCAATACAATTCATACAATTACTTCATCAATCCAACAAAGAAATGTGTAATCTCCAGCTTGCAGTGAAGAAGTCATAGAAGCGTTCACTTTCTTCAAACTTTCCCACAATGTTGTTTTCATAACAAACCCAACAAAACATGACAGCAGGCATGATAGGTGTTTTCAAGAATATGTTTCTCAGAGCCAAATGCTAAACTGATTCCTCTGGGGCTATATGATGAATTGAAATATATATTATCACTAAGCCTATAAACCATGTGTTTAACTTTAGGGCTGTAAATCTACGTTTAATTGACTACATGTTTAAACCCATTGTTAATCCGGTCGTTTAACCTTTTAAAAAGGCCATGAATGTAATGTTTCACTCATTTCATGTTTTTATATTTTAACCTCGGTTTGTTATTCAAAGCACGTACCATACAGATCCACTTAAAGACAAACAATGGTAAAAATAAAAGCATAAAGGAGGACTGTAAATCAGCACTAAAATGTAATTTAATTGCATAAAAAACAATTTTACAATGTACCATTTCTCCAGAAGCTCTATAAAAAGCATGTGTATCCAACATCGAAAAAACATTAAAAAAACAACTCTATTTAAATTAAACTTAAAACACAGTGACAAGACTACATTTTTAGTTTCATTCACTTGTATATTGTTGGCAGGAAACAAAACATGTCCAGAACCAAAAACCTTATTTTTTTTTTTCATTAAAAATCAAAGCCGTTGTCTGATACAATACTAGTTCCCAGCATCCCTCCCCTTCACAATGGCGCTTGTGCATTCATGTGAAAAAATAAAGACTTTCCCAACATTCCTCTCCCGGCTTCTTGGTTCAGCTCACTTGAATAATTAAAAGCTGTTCTGTAATTGCAGATGTCCTGTTGACCACACACAATAAAATATGGACAAAATAAAAAAGGTGTAAGTAAACAGACATCTTATTCGATTCTTTTAAAATAAATAAATAGTAGCTACATGTTTTTTCTTTTCCACTGTGTTACAGTGTTTGACTTATTATTATTATTTATTTCTTAGCAGATGCCCTTATCCAGGGCGACTTTTGTTACAAGATATCAATTTTTAAAATACCCATTTATACAGTTGGGTTTTACTGAGCAATCTTTTAAAGTACCTTTGCTCAAGGGTACAGCAGCAGTGTCCTCCACCGGGGATTGAACCCACGACCCTCCGGTCAAGAGTCCAGAGCCCTAACCACTACTCCACACTGCTGCTGTGGCGTGAATGGAGCCATGAGGTGCCTTAATCACACAGGCTATTCACTTTACTGAAATAATGTACAGTACTAAGACTAGGGCCCGATGGAATCTGTGTTATTTTGTTCTGATTCCCTTTTTTCTGATTTCCGTTTTTTACCATTTAAAAAAAATGTAATTACGTTTATTTAAATGGACTTATGCACACCGCAGGCAAGGTGAACAACACAAAACCATAAACCTACAGGCTTCTACTTTTTCCATTTGGTTTATGCGTCGCCTTCATTGGATTAAGTATTGTTTTATCTACTTGTATTGAAAAATAGTATTGTTAACTTTAAAAACGGGTTGTATTTTTTTTAGTGCAGTGTGGGCCTAAAGCAAACAGATAGGCGTGTTTCATAACTTTTAGTTTTGAACTTGATAAATTCTATATCACTGCTATGCCCGTGGTTTCACTACCATAAATCTTCTCTGTGTGAACATTGGGATCGTACTCTTCAAAGTGACGGCTGTAATAGCAGTCTGTGTGAGGAGCAGCCTACTTTTTGTGTTGTATTACAGACGTTAAAATAGTCTGCAACGTTGTCTAATTGTTTAAGTCCTTAAAAGGTTTCTATTTATTTTCCACGATTGCATTTATTTAACACACTTTCGAGCGGTGAATTATTTTCACTGATTCAGCCCCTTCTCGTTGTTTATCCCTTTACAGAATACCGTCTCATTTTATAACCCAGCTACCCATTCCCCATTTTTTGAAACCAAAGTTACGCCACTGCCTGTACTGACCATTAGTTTCACATTTTCCTTCAAATATGTAAATCTCAAGCTTAATGCTATCTGCCAAATGCATTTTTTCGTACAGCACTTAATTCCACGTTAATATGCTTTTGATTCCATAATTCCGTCCGTTCTCTCGTTAACACGGATTCCATAGAGCCCTATAAGACCTGAAAAAAGGCAATGCGATGGAGATACACAACAACGCGGGAAGCTGGTCTGTCCTAACAATTAATAATAACAGCTGTCTGTGTTATATGCTGTCAGATCAGGAACAGTTACATGCAGGGGTGCAGTGAGTCTGTGTTACATGCAGGGTGTAGAGCTGTCTGTGTTACATGCAGGAGTGCAGTGTGTCTGTGTTACATGCAGGGTGTAGAGCTGTCTGTGTTACATGCAGGGGTGCAGTGTGTCTGTGTTACATGCAGGGTGTAGAGCTGTCTGTGTTACATGCAGGGTGCAGTGTGTCTGTGTTACATGCAGGGGTGCATTGTGTCTGTGTGTCTGTGTTACATGCAGGGGTGCATTGTGTCTGTGTTACATGCAGGGGTGCAGTGTGTGTGTTACATGCAGGGGTGCAGAGCTCTCTGTGTTACATGCAGGGTGTAGAGCAGTCTGTGTTACATGCAGGGTGTAGAGCTGTCTGTGTTACATGCAGGGGTGCAGTGTGTCTGTGTTACATGCAGGGTGCAGTGTGTCTGTGTTACATGCAGGGTGTAGAGCTGTCTGTGTTACATGCAGGGTGTAGAGCAGTCTGTGTTACATGCAGGGTGTAGAGCTGTCTGTGTTACATGCAGGGGTGCAGTGTCTGTGTTACATGCAGGGTGTAGAGCTCTCTGTGTTACATGCAGGGGTGCAGTGTGTCTGTGTTACATGCAGGGTGTAGTGCTGCCTGTGTTACATGCAGGGGTGCAGTGTGTCTGTGTTACATGCAAGGGTGCAGTGTGTCTGTGTTACATGCAGGGGTGCGTTGTGTCTGTGTTACATGCAGGGGTGCATTGTGTCTGTGTTACATGCAGGGGTGCAGTGTGTCTGTGTTGTTACATGCAGGGTGCAGTGTGTCTGTGTTACATGCAGGGTGCATTGTGTCTGTCTGTGTTACATGCAGGGGTGCATTGTGTCTGTGTTACATGCAGGGGTGCGTTGTGTCTGTGTTACATGCAGGGGTGCATTGTGTCTGTGTTACATGCAGGGGTGCAGTGTGTCTGTGTTACATGCAGGGGTGCATTGTGTCTGTGTCTGTGTTACATGCAGGGGTGCATTGTGTCTGTGTTACATGCAGGGGTGCATTGTGTCTGTGTTACATGCAGGGGTGCATTGTGTCTGTGTTACATGCAGGGGTGCATTGTGTCTGTGTTACATGCAGGGTGCATTGTGTCTGTGTGTCTGTGTTACATGCAGGGTGCATTGTGTCTGTGTTACATGCAGGGGTGCAGTGTGTCTGTGTTACATGCAGGGGTGCAGTGTGTCTGTTACATGCAGGGGTGCAGAGCTGTCTGTGTTTGACGGCTATAGAGATGGTAATGTTACAGTACCCACTTACATTGACACACACCATATGTTTGTAAACATATGGTGTGTGTCATTTCCATGAAATTTACATGAAATCTGAGATAAAAGATTGAATTGAATATTTGGGCATTATATATATATATATATATATATATATATATATATATATATATATATATATATATAGGGTGACCACATTTTCAAAGCTTGAAGCCGGGACATATTATAAACTAATTGAGAAAATCACAAAACAAATTAAACCATTAAAATTGGCTATTTAGTGGGTATTTAAATAGCCATCCTCTCGTTCTTGGTATTTTTTAAGCAGCAGCTAATTTCAGTGCAGTTCGGGTGTATCTTGTGTGGCTAATTAGTTTAATTTGGCATATTATATATAAGTATTGCTACTTCTGTATTATTATTATTATTATTATTATTATTACTACACATTCTGTAGATGGATGTTAAAAATGCATAGATTAACCATTCAGCAGAATGAGGCAACAAACAAGTGAGTGGAGACATGAAGTTGCTGTTTGATGTCACTTCAGTGTTGAGCAAGTTGTTGTATTTGAAGCAGTTGAATATGATGGCACCCATCCTGCTCCTGAAGTGACTCCAGCAATTGGATTTGGCTCCGAAAGCAAACAGTTTGTCTTAAGCCTGATCTATATAATATTTGTTCATGTATTTCATGTTTTTAACATTTAGTCATTAGGAATTTACATCGCAGCATGTAGAATTCCCTGCGCATGAACTGATAAAGAAATGATGGTTTACATTAATGATGCCATATATGATTATTAATGCTCACTTCCGATTCATCCATTTCTCATTGTAAACAAAAACTAAATCTTACAAAAATAATCCATGTTTCAGTGTTTCACATCTTATAATTGGAGTACCTTTGTGCCATATCTGAAAAATAACACATTTACTGCAGATATTATGATAAACATTACAGATTTAAAGCTATAGAAATAATGCAAACCATTATTTATTTATTTAATTTGGGTTTGCCACGAACACTAGTTAGAAGGGCTCAGTTTGTATACACACACATTTAAATATTCCAGTTCAGTTCACACTGCTCGGTCCTTTACTTGAACACATTACAATTCATAGCAATATAGAGTTAATATAACTATGACGATAGTAACATGGGTTAGTCATACATTTCAGTGTTGTTAATAAGTTCTGTTGATACCTTCTACCTTGTTTTTAAATTGCTCACGTGTTTAAATGGTAAAAGCTGAAATATGTTTTTCGAATCTGTCTTTTTGTACATTTAACATATTTTGGTCAGATGACAATAGACAATTAAAAATAAATGAATGAATTGGTATGATCTGCAACAATACACCCGATGTTTAACGTTTTAATTATGATTGTGTTATTATATAGTTATTTAACGGCTTCAGAGTTGCTACAGCTTCAATGAATGAACACAAAGAAAGTCCCAGTTTTTCAAACTCGTCGTCCTCTGTATAATATAAACACATTACACACCCCCGTACCACACACGGGGTTTCCAGCGGGTATGGTGAATTCAATTTCAATAACTCACCGCTTACTTTCTCTTTCTATCTTCTATTCCTTCTGTTTTCTCGTGTCTTTTTTCTCCAAGGAGCCCAAACAATGGAACTTCCGGTTCAACTGGTGCGCGGATTTAAAGATTCCCCCCATTGGGTGAAACAAGGGCCAACATGCTGTTCAGTACCGGTTTGTTTAACCAATTCCTCGAGTAAAAAAAAGACTCATTTGTACACATGGTGTTAAAACTGAAACGCTAAAGTAATAACTCACTTGGGGCTCAAACCAGGGACCACTTCCAGTAAAAGAAACCGCAGTGAACAAAATGAATACAAACTTGCATTCATAACAAAAACAAACATATTCGTCCCATATAAATCTACACACTTTTTGTGATGCTAGAACAAGGTGTATATATAAGGAGTGTTGATAATTTCACCCTAAACTTGCATACTGAAAGTAGCATGTCAAAGCAAGAAGGAATCTAATAAGTAGATTATGCCTGTGTGATCACAACACAGAGGCAGGCAGACCTATGACATCACACATGGGACTACAGAAACTGGCAAGGGATTCCGGGAATTGTAGTTTGTTTGCATTATCACTGTTATGCGACTGAACACTGAAGGCTGCATTAGCCACAGAGTTAGATTTTGAGTAGTACAAACTACACTAAGTACAAAAATGTAACAAATCTGTTTGTTTAATTTTTTTTTTTTTGTTTGGATTAATACTTAATATGCTTGTTTTTGTGAACACGATCACCCACAGAACTGTATAATAAAGTTTGTTTCTAGAATTCTGTACTTTGCATGTGTGTGTTTTATAATATGCATACCTGTCAGCACTGAGCTTTCAAAATAAGGGAGACTGCATGGGGCAGAACTCTGAAACAGGCCTTCACGGGCAGGGTCACCATATGACTTCATGCACACTAGAACACACTGGGATAGTTTAGGCTCTTCAACTCACAACCCAATACATTGTGGGAAGTGTAGTCCTGCTGTGAACAGTGCCCAAGAGGTGTAGAATGTACCAGAATGCATTGCAATTGGAAAAGCCTGAATTGTCCCAATGAACAAGAAGTCACATGGTAACCAGAATGCATGCCTGCCACAGGCTTCCCATGGGCCCCAAAGTATGACCAATACAGACAGGAACTGCACTGCTGGAAATAGTGATTTTAGAACTTGAAATGTTAGCAAACATAATTGCTTTTGCAAAAACGTATGTAGGAGCAGAATTGGATTTTTTGATTATATAAAAAAGGAATGTATTCTTATTTTAGTTTATTTAGGTATGTGTAATTATTATTACTGTTTATGGATTGGTATGTGCTCCTTTTCTGTGCACTGCGCCCTCAAGTGGTAGTTTTATTTATAGCTAATGACATTATTATTATTTTAGAATTTGGTTTGGAAAGTAAATGATTAAAAGAAAGAACACAGATGACGCAGTGAGTTTTTTAAGCGAAGGAGCAAATACAGTTTGACCGTTGATACATGCTGTATATAGATTAATAACAAGACTGTATACATAACAATCATAGAAAGGGACACTAAGAATATAAAGACATAAGGATAAGAGAATAGTTAAACTGAAGATAATTTGTTTCTGCTTTTGAATGGAGTTCCTGGCACGGAACATATCGCTCTATTGGAAGGATTTTCCACTTGTTTTATTATTGATGTAAGTAAATAAAAGCTTATTGTATTCTGAAGATTGGGAAGTTTACACACCTGGAATTATTGTAGAAGTTAAGAGCTGGAAGTGATGTGAAGCACAGTGACTGGATGATGAGTCGTAATGTAGAGGATATCTAGCTTACAAAAACTAACAAGTGGGAAAATCATTTATGTAGCTACCACACTGTAAACCCAAAGATTTAAGAGAATATGTCAGTAGGAGCCAAATTGGAATTTTGATTATTAAAAAAAGGAATGTATTCTTATTTTAGTTTATTTATGTGTAATTATTATGGTTTATGGATTGGCATGTACATCTTTTCTATGCACTGCACCCTCAAGTGGTAGTTTTCTTTATAGCTAATGACATTATAGAATTCAGTGTGGAAAGTAAACAATAAACATGAAGAACACAGGGAGGAGGAGGAGCTTACAAAAACTAACAAGTGGGAAAATCATTTATGAAGCCACCACAATGTAAATTTAAAGAGACAAGAGAATCTGTCAGGGAGAAGGGCCCAGCATAAGGGAAAGTGGACAGGACTGGCTTTGGGGGGCAGCCTTGGTTTACTTTGCAAGCATGGCACTAAAACACTTTGCACCAGCTTTTGGTTTTCAATTTAATGATGTCAACATGTTAAATAACTGAAGGTATAGTAATTGCCCTGTTACTGTTCAATATAAAAATAGTGTTACAGCTCAATGGAGGAGGAAAGTCTTTGGCCCCGGGTTCACACAGTGAATTAGTGAAGGGTCCTAGAGTAGCACACCATATTGAGCATCACCTGAGCAGGAATTTCCAAATCTCGAAATAAAACAAAACATTCAAAATGCAGCAAGGGGACAGAATCCCATTAGCATGGCCATTTTGACACTCATATATAATAATGTATAACTAGTTAAGGACCCACACAAAAAAAAACAGCCTTTACAAGCAAGATTTTTATTTATCAATACACACTTTTTTGGCATTTTCCAAAAAGATGCAACTCCAGCTAGAAAGACAGCCACTGAACACACCCCCATTGCAGCTCCCAGAAGGGACCACACATTGACTTGTGCTGCAAGAGAAAAAACAAAATAAGTGGAATACAACAGGATTACACCAAAGTGAAAACACACCCTGTAAAAGTCAATTTGACAGGAACTGCAGTTGTGTTCACATCATGCATATTACCGCTTCGAGGCATAAAGTGAAGGGATCCATCTCTCTTCAGCTCAATTGGGCCAGAAGACACAAATGCCTTTACTGCACCACCATCCATCCCTTCAGCACTGCGACCTACAGGAGGAGTCTAATAAACAAACTGGACAAAGAAATGCATGCAAAATGCACTCTTGCATTCATGGAGACTGGGTGAAAGATGGTCAAGTATTCATCTGCAGAGTTCTCACAGCTAGAAAGAGAAAGTAGGTCAGGAGCACATCAGCCACAATTCTAATTCCTAGGTTTTGTAGCAGCAATATCATATTCCAGCAGCTTACCTGTCCACAACAACATCCCACTTTGGAGAGCTATTCCTGTCAGCAGAATAGGTTGCCCAGCAGTTCTCCAAAAACAATTCAGCCTGTGGATCCCTGCTGTACAGGAGCTCTACCTCAAAATACAAGGGTCTTCGCAAGTACTTCACAACAGGGTAATCCTGAGCTCCATAGAAGTCGTTGTAGGTTGAATCTGCAGAGATGCAAGGGAGAATTTATAGGCAGAAACATACTACTAGAGCATCTATATTTTCAATTGCCAAGTCATACCCAATGCAAGCCGCATGATGACCACAAGGTCCCCCAAGCCAGGCTGGACTACAGGTGCAGGATTATTCTGGTACAAGAACTGTACTACCTTGGTGTCATTGACGAGATAGTGACAGGTAACTCTCAGCCTGGAAAGAGGAGATGGGGTTAGCAGAGTTTCAGGCTGAACCATAAGGATAGTCAATTTGTGATGCAATCCTTACCGGTAAGATGTGAACAGCACTTCATTCTCGTGAGTCAGGAGGTTGTTGTCAAGCTGGAAGAGAAATCACAAAGGCTCAGGTTGCAATGAACTTGTAGATTTAGTATGGAGCTGCACACCAAGTTGCAGACTGGCCAATATGGTACTCAGGATCATCCCCAGCTGTGTACTAACTTATTACCAAACTCAAAATATGTTTGGTTATGAATAGTTCAGTTTTATAATTGTTAAAACATTATGGGTTTTTATATTTGTTTCAGTTAGTATGATACCACAAGTCTGTCTACAGAAACTGCTAGACTAACTTGGTATTGTTTTAGTAACCTCTAGGAGGGCAACAGCAGTTATTTGGGGTTTGTTGCAAATACACATTTGAAGACACAGCTGGCGACTCTTGAGCTGCAATTTTTATTAACTTGTGTACTAGTTTAGTCCCATCCTCTGTACTAACCATGGGATCATCCCCAGTTAGTACGCTCCTTTCAGTTCATTGCAACCAACCCAAAAAGTCTCTAGGCAGCACATGCAATGTCATATCCAAGAGTCATGTCATGTGTCACAGCACCTTGGTTAACTGGACAAGCAGTTCAATACAATGGTGGCATCCTTCAGATGACAAGTGTCCACGATTCATGCAAGTAATTCAGCCGATAAACACAGGTCACCATGGCCCTCCAGATTGATTCAGAGGTGTTGTAGCGCCCCCTTGTCAACATGTTGAACCTCCTCAAACATGATTTTAAATGTATCAATACTAACCCTTCTAGTTGTTCCACAGGAATTGACATTGAAGTAGAAACCCGCATTGATAGCATCAGACTGAAGAGGCCGGCAACTCGGATCCCTTAGAGTTAGTTGACTTGGAGACAAGCTGGGGACAGATTCCACTTTCACAGCAAGAGCTGCCATAGTTCCATTGGTGAAGCAATCTGAAACACAGCATTTGGATCCAGGTTAAGGAAACAGATTATAGCTCCAATACCACTTCATGCAACCTTCTGCCAATCTCAAAAGCAGCTATTATACAGAATGCTTGGCCTGCAGGAGAGAGTTACCAATCATCCTTGTAGGGAAACTGCAGGACAGAGAGAAGTCAGCCACCACAACCATGGTCTCAATGTCCTTCAAGGTCAAGTCAAGCCTGCTTCTGATGCCTGAAGAACTGATCACCTACAGAGACAATACATCAGGTCAATAATGTGTTGAACCCAAAACAGCTAAAAATCACATTTTAAAGTTCCATCACTTACTTCATATGTGGCATCAACTGAATTGGTTAGAAAAGGGTAGTTGTAGACCACAAATAATCACTTACTGATGTCTTTGAGAATGGCTTCAACTACAGCAGGATGAGTAAAGGGCGTATTCTCTGGCACTATATTCAGCAAGTAGGTCAGGGGCAGAATGTAGGTTCTGGTGTCTGGAGGAGTTACCTGAAAGAGCAAGGGTTTGTAGGATAAAACCCAAAGCCAGACAACAAGCAACATCCACAGGAAGCAAGTGGTTTCAAAGGGCAATTGGATGGTTGAACAGGTTGGATGTTACCGTTTGCTTCACATTGGGGTCTTCAAATGGCACCTGGAGAGTGTAGGTCTTGGATCCATTGGGAAAGATATGCTCCTGGACATTATAACCTTTTAGGTTGGCTTCTGGCACAGTTAAAGTCTCTGGTCCAACTATAATTTTGACCAGCTCCACATCAGGCAGGAATGTCCCCCGGGTCACATTGAACACTCTGGCTTTAGGAACAGTGTCTGAAATTAAAACATGCAGTTAAAATTATTATTATTATTATTATTTATTTCTTAGCAGAGGCCCTTATCCAGAGCGACTTACAATCGTAAGCAAATACATTTCAAGTGTTACAATACAAGTAATACAATAAGAGCAAGAAATACAATAACTTTTGTTCAAGTGTGACAAACCACAATTCAATAATACAGCAGATAATAGTGATAGTTACATCAGGATATGATTAAATACAAAATACTACAGGTTAAACACTTGGCAGATTATAGTATTCTGAAGTACAGGATTAAATGCAGTAAAATAGGGGGCAGATAAGAGCAAAATAAAGCACATTTAAATGAAGGGTGATAGTGTCCCAGGATACAAACAGAGGAGTTCTACAGGTGCTGTTTGAAGAGGTGAGTCTTAAGGAGGCGCTGAATGTGGTCAGGGACTGGGCAGTCCTGACATCTGTAGGAAGGTCATTCCACCACTGTGGGAGCAAGGGTGGAGAAGGAGCTGGCTCTGGAGGCAGGGGAGGGGTGAGAGGAGGTAGAGCCAGTCTTCTAGTGCAGGCGGAGCGGAGAGGTCGAGTGGGGGGAGAGATGAGGGTCTGGAGGTAGCTGGGTGCAGTTTGGTCAAGATTTAAGTCATAATTTTTGTTTACGACTGTAAGTCGCCCTGGACAAGTGCGTCGGCTAATAAATAATAACAATAATAATAATTACGTTTTACTTGTTGTCATGTATATACGTGATATTTTTGAACACGTAGTTACGAGATAATTTTATATCTTGTATTTGCATTTTACTTTATCATGTATATACGAGATATTTTTAACACATATTTACGTCATAATTTTGGTTACGACTGTACGTCGCCCTGGACAAGTGCGTCGGCTAATAAATAATAACAATAATAATAATTACGTTTTACTTGTTGTCATGTATATACGTGATATTTTCCTTTCATGTAAATATGTGTTTTATTATTATTATTATTTTTATTTATTTTTGTAAGGTAGCAATGCGCTTCCTTAATATTTGTAATTACAGAACCGCTTCTGAATTAACTGCGCTGAACCGGGCAGCTGTGAAAGGGAGACTTTAAGGTTGCGTTCACGGAGATCATTATGTGCAGAATCTGACTAGTTCATAGAAGGTCATTGGATAAATTGGTCACATTCTGCACAAGATCTGCGCAGAATTATCTCCGTGAACGCACGCGGAGACTTTATTCACTTCAATGCACAAGCGCAGCTGTAAAACGAGAGCGACGCTGGGAAATGCAGTCTTTCGATTTCACTTCAATGCGCGCAAGCGCAGCTGTAAAAAGAGAGCGACGCTGAGAAATGCAGACTTTCTATATTCACTTCAATGTGCATGTCCCAAGGGAACATCAATTAAATGCACGTCCCCGTTCCCGCGGTTGCACGAGCAGTATTATGAGGCCGAGTTCCTGGGGTTCCACCTGAGCTGCACGGTGAACACCTGTCTCACGTGGGAGCATCACGCACGCCCCTGATATTTTATGACCGCGTGAGTTCCAACGTGATAATTTTAATTTCGTGATAATTTAAAATACGCAGTTACTTTGTCACGTATATATTGATATTTTGAACACGAGCTGATATTTTTGACACGTAGCAACGTGATAATTTTGTACACGTAGCTACGTAAACTTAAATTCGTAAATACGTTACTTTGTCACGTATATAAGTGATATTTTGAACACGAACCGATAATTTTATATCTTGTATTTGCATTTTACTTTATCATGTATAATTTTATATCTCGTGTTTACATATTACTTTATCAATAATAATAATTACGATATGTATATACGATATTTTTTTTCATGTAAATATGTGTTTTATTATTAAATTTATTTATTTTTGGGTAGCAATTTCATATTTGTAATTACAGAACCGCTTCTGAATTAACTGCGCTGAACCGGGCAGCTGTGAAAGGGAGACTTTAAGGGTGCGTTCACGTAGATCATTATGTGCAGAATCTGACCAGTTCATAGAAGGTCATTGGATCACTTGGTCACATTCTGCACAAGATCTGCGCAGAATTATCTCCGTGAACGCACGCTGAGGCTTTATTCACTTCAATGCGCAAGCGCAGCTGTAAAACGACAGAGCGACGCTGGGAAATGCAGTCTTTCGATTTCACTTCAATGAACATCAATTAAATGCACGTCCCCTGTTCCCCGCACAGCACGAGTGTTATGTGGTCGTGGTGGAGTTCCACGAGCTCGTGGTGAACACCTGCTCATCCCCGCGGAGCTGCACGGGGGTTAGCCTGGGTCCCGTGTCTCGTGGGAGCATCAGTTAAATGCAGCATCAGTTAAATATTATGAGGCCGGCCTGGGGTTCCCCTCCTGTGAACACCTGCTTAGTCACGATATATAAGTGATATTTTGAACACGTGGTTACGATAATTTTATATCTCGCATATTACTTTATCACGGATATACGTATTTTTTGCACATATTTACGCCATAAATTTAGCTTGGTTCATTCATAAATGCTAACTACTTGAATTAACTCCGCGCTGAACCGGGCAGCTGTGAAAGGAGACTTTATGCGTGATAATTTTATTCTGACCAGTTCATAGAAGGTCATTGATTTGGTCACATTCTGCACAAGATCTGCGAATTATCTCGTGATACGCTGAGGCTTTATTCACTTTGCGCAAGCGCAGCTGTAAAACGACAGAGCGACGCTGGGAAAAGTTTTCGATTTCACTTCAATGAACATCAATTAAATGTTACCCTGTTCCCCGCACAGCACGAAAGTGTTATGTGGTTGGTGGAGTTCCACGAGCTCGCGGGTGAACACCTGCTCATCCCCGCGGAGCTGCACGGGGTTAGCCTTTTTGAGCATCACACGCCCCTGTACCCCGGGTGCACGAGTATTATGAGGACGGCCTGGAGTTCCATGAGCTCGCGGTGAACACCTGCTTAGTCAATTTAATAATTTAATTTCTCGTGAATCGTATTACTTGTCAAATATATACGTGATATTTTTGACACGTAGCTACGTGATAATTTAATTTCCGTAAAATACGTTTTTGTCACGATATCGTTTTTGATATTTTTTAAACAATACGTTTTTACTTTTGTCACGACGATTTTTTGAACATAATTTAAATTCTCGAAATCACGTTTTACTTTTTGTCACGATATACGTGATTTTTTGAACACGTAGCTACGTGATAATTTAATTTCTCGTAAATACGTGTTACTTTGTCACGTATATACGTGATATTTTTTAACACATATTTACGTCATAATTTTGGTTACGAGTGTAAGTCGCCCTGGACAAGTGCGTCGGCTAATAAATAATAACAACAATAATAATTACGTTTTACTTGTTGTCATGTATATACGTGATATTTTCCTTTCATGTAAATATGTGTTTTATTATTATTATTTATTTATTTTTGTAAGGTAGCAATGCGCTTCCTTAATATTTGTAATTACAGAACCGCTTCTGAATTAACTGCGCTGAACCGGGCAGCTGTGAAAGGGAGACTTTAAGGTTGCGTTCACGGAGATCATTATGTGCAGAATCTGACCAGTTCATAGAAGGTCATTGGATAAATTGGTCACATTCTGCACAAGATCTGCGCAGAATTATCTCCGTGAACGCACGCTGACACTTTATTCACTTCAATGCGCAAGCGAGGCTGTAAAACGAGAGAGCGACGCTGAGAAATGCAGACTTTCTATATTCACTTCAATGTGCATGTCCTGAGGGAATATCAATTAAAAGCACGTCCCCTGTTCCCCGCGGTGCACGAGTGTTATGTGGCCGGGCTGGAGTTCCACAAGCTCGGGGTGAACACCTGCTTAGAGCTGCAGAGTCCCGTTTAGAAGCAGCTCCAGAGGCCGGCGAAAATAGCCGACAGCTGCTGTAGAAGATTCCTGCAAAAACATGATTTTTAGCAATTAAAATAAGTCGACCACTGCTTTAAGCTTATGGACAATTGGAACAATGAGGCAAGCTCTCAAAAATCAGCGAATGTGGTAGGAGGCTGAAAATTGAATACTCTCATGTAATTGGGTTAGTTGTGTGTTTGTGTTTATTGAAGAGACCGCTGCTGTAGGAGAGCAGGATCGGGAGATTGGCGGGTAGGATTGTAGGGAGTACATTTACAAGAGGGACCCTAATTAACTGGGAATAAATTCATCATTTTGTGTCGTTGGCAATTTTACCTGAAAGCAGCGTCAATGTTATTTGATAACATTAGTTACGAACGTTCTCGTGACATTACGAAAACCTTCCAAAAAAAAAAGTTCTTTAAAAATTACTTCATGTTATCCTGACTTTCGAATAACATTCTCCTAACGTTCTGGGCACATCACTGTGTTAGCTGGGTTACTATCCAATCTATTACTGACACCTTGTGGTCATGATTCGCAACTGCACGTCATTAAAGTTGCTTAACATTCAATTTCTGCAAGTGTGTCACATGATACTTATGGAGGGTGATCCGTGCCTAAATTAAGATGCACTTCCGCAATGGTATTCTGCTTGCTGATCATGATGATTATGATCATGTTATTCTGCTTGCTGATTGTGATTATGCAACATGGTATTCTGCTTGCGGATCATTAACATGAAGACCGTATTCGTTTACCAGGGTTGCCATGGAAACTGTGGACCCACAATCCTCCTGGTGCATCGCTCACGTTACAGATGGCGGATAGACCTGAATTAAGGCAAGTTCGAGTTTTTTTTCCCGAGTTTTTTTTTTATATTCGTTTGTTATTGTATAAGAATTAATACTCGATCACATGTGCTCATAACATAGACGATGCATGGTACAATTTAGCTATATATAACCAACTTATAATGATCTGAGAGAGTATAGTGCCCACATTTGTCACTGTTTTTTTGTTTTTGTTTTCTAGTATATAGTGTATATAACGGGGATGGGTGGGGATTGGTACCTGTATTTAAAAGTAAGTATTGGAAAATCGTGATGGGTTTTTGATTATTCTTACAGTAGGTACAGTATTCTGGTCGAATTAAGAGACAGACGTGTATCAAGACAAGTTATTTATTTTATTTTAATTTTTTTGGCGGGGGAAGTGGATGAAAATGAATATTTCAAGAATGAATTTCCCCTCGTCTACTGCAGCGACCTGTATGAGATGTTGCATCAGTAGCTTTATTATACAGTTGTACCGGTTGACTTAAGATTTGTATTTTATTGTACCAATGTACCTATCATTTGTATTAATTACTTGCTAGATGTACAGGTATTTAGAGTTAAGTTTTTTTTAAATTTATTTTAAAGCTGATCAATACTTGGAGTAGCACAAGGGTGTAAGCAGGACGGTTCTCCTAGTTCTTGTGAGGTCAAAAATAAGTGCTGCATATATTGTATGTATAAAATATATATATATATATATTATATATATATATATATATATATATATATGTACATTTATCAGTGCGGCAGTGTTGAGTGGTGGTTAGGATTCTGGACTTGCAACCAAGTGTTTGAGGTTTGATTCCCGGGTGGGGCACTGCCGCTGGGTCTTATGTAAATAGCTTTGGATAAAAGCATCTGCTAAATTAATTAATTTTATTTTAGTTTATGTGAATATATGATTTCAGTTCTGTTCCTTTTGTAGTGGTGAGAGTGCTAATGTTGAGGCTGCTCGACTCCTTCAAGAAGCTGCAAGGATTTTGAAGAGAGAGTCAGAAAGCACAGCCACTGCTGGCTCAGGATCACAGACTGGTACTGGGATGTGTTCACCCAGTTCTTTTAGTGGTTTGTTTAACAACATGCAAACCTCACTAGCTGAAGTACAACAGGGAACCCCTACAGTCGATTCAGGCAGGATTCCCTGCACTGTAGCTAGAAATGACCACATTCAAAGAAATCTTGTGCAGCTGTTTCAGCCATGTGATCGGGCAGGGGCAAAAGATGTTCCAGAACACTGGAAAGTGTAAACGGAAAACTACACACAGTGAAACCTGGACACATGATTTCTTTTGCTTAGCAGAGACCAATGTTCAAACTGTGCCCAATGGAGAAGACCGCATTGGTTTACAGAATTTAGGCCTTGGTAGGAAAAAAATAACATTTGCAGACGAAAAATTGAGGATTTTCTGAACTATGTGAAACTCTGTTTCTGAGAGAACTGAGAGTGGCCTGAACCAGGCAATGGCCTATATTCACCACTTCAGAAAAACCTGGAGAGCATTATGGAAGCGTGAGGCTGAAGAGGTAAGAACAGTTTTCAAAATCTGATCTCCTCTATATTCCTTCTTCTTCGCCTCCCTCTACAGACCTTTCTATCTGAATTTCCCTTGATTCTATCACCCTTTCCCTTCCTCCTCTGCCCAAACCTTGGTGTCACCTTTGATTCCTCCCTTTCCAACTCTCAACATATTTCTTCACTGGCACGCCTCTTACCGTTTTTTTTGAGCAATATCTATTGCATTAAACCTGCTGGACTATGGCCCCCGACGATCAGGACTGAGAGATCACTGGGTTAAGGTGTAAATGCACATGTAACACATACTATAAAAATGAAGCATGTTCAAAATAAATGTGTGTTTGTTTGTTGTAGTGTCAAGAGGTGGTCATGGAGAAGTGCAAGAGGTGTGAAAAAGATATCCCTATGCAATGCCTTTCAGAACACATTGAAAACTGTGGAAGGTCATCTATTTTTCTGGTGTATTTGTAATTTAAATTGCTCATTTCTTTTTACAACATAGTGGTTGACTTGTATCTGTGGTAAATATGTTTTGACATTCAACGCATCTATGTCTTTGTTAACTGTTTTCAGACAGCCTGATGACACTGATTTGGAAGATGATGTTGTTATGGAGATATCTGAAGAGACTCAACTATCTATGTCATCACATGAGAACACATCCCATGTTCAAAATTATTACAGCAAGCACCATGCTTCTTGTAGTGGACTGTACAGGTATGTAATGTTTTCAATGTGAGTACTGTAAGTAATTGTCATTTTTATATAATTAAAATATTTTTTATTTTTAACATTAATATTGAGTAATGATGTTTGTTTCCGTGCCAGTAATTTCTGTTGTGCACAACACAATGTCTCACATTGATGTAATTTAAAAAGACTTTACTATCAAAGGACTATTACTGCAGAAGGAAAGTAAGAATGGAGCTCCAATGCTATCAGTGTTATAGTGGGCTGAATTTCTTATTTATTCTTTTGTTTCTTAGAGACTATGTGGACCTTGTCAGTGAAGACAATGTATTTAGTGGTTCTGAAGAAGAGCAGCTGAATAGAGCTCTAGAGGAATCGCTAAAGGAAAGCTCGCATGCAGCTGTTAAGTGTTGCAAGCCTTATTCATTGAGTCTTGAGGAACAGATGTCTTCATACAACTACATTAATATTTGCTTGGTGACTGTATATTTTAAATGTATGTTTAGAATTAATTCATTTAAATAACTTTTTGTCATAGAATTCTTTGTCATGATATTTATGAACACCACCATGTTCTGTGAATGTAACATTGTAACACAATGACCACCACCCATAGGAGAGTAAACACTTTGTGTTGTGCCAGATTATGGGATGGCAGAGGTCGGATTTTATCTTTAGTAATATCTATGTTTGATGTGTATTCACATGAAACATTACTCTTTCTCCAATTGACCATCCACATGCAAAAATGTGGTCATTTTAATACTCCCCCTCTCTTGATTTTAAGAAACCTCTCTAACATATGTGATGTGATTTATTGATTGTTACTTAATTCCTCGAATTTCATCTTTTCCTATATTTTAGTGTGGAAGATATCCTACAATCTCTGAGAGTTGGAATCGATGAAGAAGTCATTCGCTTCAACTTAAACAGAAGAAATGAGTGGGATGGTGCTGTAAGAGCCATGAGGAGGCCAAACTTTTCAACCAACAAAAGAGTTGATGTGAAATTCACAGATGATGCTGGTGTTTCGGAAGGAGCAGTGGATTTGGGAGGGCCAATGAGGGAGTTTTTCAGACTAGTGCTGCAACATATAAGAAACAGCCCTATGTTTGATGGCCCACAAAAATCAACGTACTCTCTCATGCCATGCAGAGTGTAAGTGTATAAATCAATTTCAATTTATGTGCTGAAAACTAAATTATAAAAATCCAGTAGTAGATATGGTGTGCCAGATGTTCACAGTATGTATTTAAGGGTTAATCTACCTGGTCTTGAATCTCTCCCTGTTTCTCCCCTCCTCTCTCTCTCAGATGAGCACAGACTGTCACATGACTCCATCGCCCCGATTCCAAGCTGAACTCACAGACGCCTCCCAACAGAGAAAGTGTCACCCGAGCAAGAACAGCACTCTGTGTCACCCTCCTCTCAGACCTCACCCCTCACCTCACCCCTCCTGTCACACCTCACCCCTCGCCACACCCTCCTCCACCCCTCGCCTCACCCCTCCTGTCACCCTCCCCCCCCTCGCCTCACCCCTCCTGTCACCCCTTAACCCTCCTCTCACGCCTCGCCTCATGGAGCAGCAACACAAGGTAACCTGAACACAATAAACACACACACTGCTATATATACACACACACACACACAAAACAGACACACAGAGAGACTGGAGCAGCTACACAAGATAAATTGAACACAATAAACACTGCTACACACACAATCCTAGCTGCAGCACATGCACAATGTTATACAGACACACACAGACACAGCTGTACAGTGACACAGAGACGCACACACATCACAGCTGCAGCACACACACTGAAAGGTGTAGTGCAGCGTGTGTTGTGACTCTGTGTCTCTCCTCTGCCTCTCTCAGGATTACGAGCGGAGGCTGCGCTTGTTGAGCCTGGATGATATGGAGCGGCTGGCGACCAGACATGCCACCCTGAGGCTGGGGAGTGCATGGAGCTGTCCTTCCTGGACTGAGGAATACTGCTGCTGCCCTCTCCACCTCTCCCCCCCCCCTCTTCTCCCCCCCCCCTCTCTTCTCTCCTCTTTACTCTCTCCTCCCCCTCTCCTCTCCTTACTTTGTTTAAAAGAATTGAAGCACACCCAGTGAGCAAGGCATTGAGCAGCCCCACATCCCGCTTCACAATACCGCTACATATTGACTGACTGTTCGCATTGTGTGTGTTTGGTAAGACAAACCACATTTTCTCCTTTCTGCTATTTTAAAAGGAGCCCAGTTTGGTGCAGGAGGCTTGTGGGTAACAGAGTGTGTTTTTCCTGGGGACTGCAGCCCTTCCATTACCATTGCTCGTAGAGGGGATTGTTTTACTTTCAAGCCTTTTTCTTTAATAAACCGGACGCTTGGAAATACATACTGTGTGGACGCTTTCCTTCTTCATGGCTCCATGCAGCATCCTGTCACACAACAAGCCCTGAAAGGGGATCTATACATATTTATTCTCAATCACCAGGCAGTAATCGCAGCTACAATACAGACACACAACGTGTCACTTTATTGGCTCAAACTTTAAACTACGACTAGAAGCCTCTGAAGCCTTTTCATGGCCCTCCACCTGTCCTTGATCAGAACGCTGTCCTCCTCTAAGGGGTCGCTTTCATGCTAATCTTCCGCTCCTCTGCAGAAAGGACAGGACAGTGTTCACAGAGCCCTTCACTCCCGCAGCCAAGACATCCAGGCTCTTGTGTTGCTTTTGCTCCCCAGCCTCCCGAGTGCTTGCTGGCAGTGCTGAATAATGAATTAGTGGAGACAGTACAGTGCTCGGGGGGGATGAAAGTTTACATCAGAATAGAAACTTTGCACAAAGTCAACCTGCTGGAAGTGGAATCATTTCTGCTGCGCAGCTTCAGATTCCACAGCTTGACGAGGAACACAATATAAAAAAACACATGTTCCTCTGGAAGCCACACAGTTATTATATATATATGATTAGTGTTAACACTCATAGCATTGACCTGGTATCCCTGGTATTTACCTCCGAGCCCTGCTGTGTAACAGGGGTGTTTCATAATCCCTCCTCTCTTCAGTGGCATGAAAGACTGCAACTGTGCAGCCAGCGCCAGGATTCTCAACTCCTGCAGTGTGCGATCTTTGACAAGGGAAGTGAACCTCATATACAAGGTTAGACAGCACAGCAGACAGGTGGTGTGGGTAGTTCACTAGCATGTTGCCTCACCTTGGGGACTGATTCAAATCCAGGTGAGTTCTTCTTTGTTTTCAAAGAAGGTTAATTCTTATATAAGACAATGAAAAGCAGACTCCCCATGGAAGTGAGATGGGGGGTTCAAATCTATAAGTTCTTTGCTTGTTCAAAGAATGTATTAATTGAGCTTATATATAGTGTGAACCAAAGCTTTCCTGTAGAGCTGGTGGCACAGTGGCTGAGCTTTGGCCTCCTCTCCCTGAAGATGGTGGTTCAATCCCGGTCCTGGAGGTGAGTTCCTGAGGTAAGTAATGCTGAGAGTTGGTGGTAAATCTGGGTGTTGACTGTAGTAATGATGCAGGTTGTAACTACTGTTGGTTGTGTCTCCACAGCGGAGGAGGCAGTGTGCCCGAAGAGGATGAATGGGGGCTTGGCCCCTGGCCGTGGGAAGAGAGGTTGTTGATAAGGGCAGAAGCAGAGTGGGGAATGTTGCCCTTCTTTTTGTCGGCCTTGTCCATCATATCTGAGATGGGGTGGGAGGTTCCTTTTGTCCCCCTCAGATGCACGCACAAAGAGGGCAACATTCCCCACCTGCTTCTGCCCTGGTATCAACACCCTGTCTTCCACTTCCCCCACGGCCGGGGACCCAAGCCCAAGCCCCCTCTTCATCCTCTTCCGGGCACACTGCCCTCCTCCATCTGTGGAGACACAACCAACATCGTTAGTTACAACCTGCATCATTACTTACAGTCAACACCCAGATTTACAACCACCACCACAACTCACAACCAACAGCATTACTTACCTCAGGAACTCACCTCCAGGACCAGGATTCGAACCACCGTCTTCAGGGAGATAAGGCCATCAGCACAGCCACTGTGCCACCAGCTCCCACAGGAAAGCTTTGGTTCACACTATATATAAGCTCAATTAACACATTCTTTGAAACAAGCAAAGAACTTGCCTGGATTTGAACCCAGTCCATCTCACTTCCACGGAGGAGTCTGCTTTTTCATTGCCTTATATAAGAAATTAACCAAGTCTTTGAAAACAATGGAGGAACGCACCTGGATTTGAACCCAGTCCCCCAAGGTGAACAGCACAGCATGTTAGTGAACTAGCCCACTGCACCACCTGTCTGCTCGTGACAATCCAGCTTTGCACAGAAGCCCTTATATCACCCTCTTTATATTATTATTTGTATGCTTAGACCACTGACCCCTTGTCCTGTTACGTAAAAAGTCTATCAAAATGGGTAAAGTGTTTGAAAATGAAAAGGAAACACCTGCCCTGCCATGGGTTTGAACCCGCTACCCAGGGAATCACGGGTCTCTGCTCTACCAACAGAGCTATCCAGCTGACTGGTGTTCTTGTTGTTTGAAACACATTATTACATTGTGTGGTGAGGACCTGGGGGCTAAGAGGTGATTCTCAGCTTTGTTTTATTTGTGATAAACTGGATTCAAAGCCAAACCTTATAAACAGGTAATTTTAACAATATTTTTGAAATCGATGGATTAACACTTGTGCTTTACATGTGACTTGAACCAACAACCTTGAAAGTCAGAGTCCAGTGCTCTACCAACTGAGCCAGCCAGAAAGCTGCTCTTACCTGCTGTCAAATGACCTCCAGTACATTAACTAATGATTTGTACAAAATGCAGATCATTGGAAATATCCAATAAAAGAGTCACTTCTATCAATCTGCAGCTTGGATTTGATCCCAGTCTCTCAAGGTAAAGAGCATTTAGGCAAAGGGACCCACCCCACTGCACCATCTAGCAGCTGTCCCTGATGTTAGGTTTACATTGCCTACAAGGCAAATTAACCAACTTGAATAAAAAAACACTACCGTGAGTGGGGTTTGAACCACCAGCCCTGGGAATCAGGGCCCTGTGCTCTACCAACTGACCCATTCGGCCAGCTGTACCACTGCACTCATTTGTGACTTGAACTGGCCTAATGATCTGTACAACGGAGGTGATTACTGACTTGAAAATATCCAATAAAAGAGTCACTTCTGTTGTATCTGACAGATTCAAACAAACAGACGCTGTGGAGAAACAAAACAAGCACACAACACAAGGCTTCAAACACAATTCTGGAGTTCATTTATCAATTCATTTTTTATTCCTCTTAATCAGAGGACACCAGTAATGCTGTGCCATTGCATTGTGGGTCTGGTTTCAAACTCAGTTCACATGTCCTGTGAGCTGGCTTTGAACCCAGACCTCCAAGCGGAAAGGCAGGAAGAGCTAGTGAACCAGCCCTCTGCACCACCTAACTGCTTGTGACAGCCTAGCACTCTAACCTGGTATATGAGATTCACTTCCCTTGTCAGACCACACACACAGAGTTGCATGCCACTGAAGAGAGGAGGGATTATCAAACACAACCCTATTATACAGTAGCTCTATAAGGTAAATTAAACAATATTTGAAAAATGAGGGAAAAAACATAACTTGTGTCTCATGTGGGACTTGAAACAGCTGTCAAGAGAATCTGAAGCCGATACGCCACCAACTACACCAATCAGAAAGCTCTCAAAGCTCCTCAGATGCTCCCCAGTATTTGAATTCTTCATGTGTGCAGCTGAGGGGTTGCAAGGATGTTGAAATAGACCAGCAGCACAGACCCCCTGCTGAGTTCACCTTTAACATTACATCAAAGATTCTGGAACAATAAATGTAAAAAAATAAAACATTTAACATCACGTTGAATTTTTCTGCTAAGGTTTGAACCCTGTCCACCAATAGTCACATGGATGCAAACCTAGCCAACCAGACTCCTGTGCTATCTATTGGCCTAAGGTGGGATAGTGTGTAACATTGTCTATAAGGTTCATTCTTTAAAAATGAAATACTGTACAGTAATTGAACTGCACCAAGTGTAACACACACAAGAGAAGCATGCAATACCTCGTTATTCCACTGGTCGGCGTGTTTTTTTAACTTTTTTTAAATGTAAATGTTTTTCATGAAAATATCACTTTGTTTTTGACAAAAAAAATACAACATTGAAACGCACTAGGATGTAAACAGTGGACTAATAAACCAATAACTTGAACATTTAATAATACAAAATAATAAAATCAGTGTGAAATAAATGAAAAACGACTTAGGCATACTTGCAGCAGTAGGAGGTTATGGATTCTGAAATGTCATGACCTCCTACTGCTGAATGTATGCTCAAGACTCCACCCAGCGATGGAAAGAGGTAATGCACGTCTAAAACCATACTGAGCCAGCCAGAGTGCTAAGAATCACACAAAAACCAGATGTGCTCAAAGGCCCAGGCGGGGTGCCTGAATCCAAACCATACCGAGTGAGCCAGCCAGAGAGCTGCTGAACACCACACTGAGCTGCACAGCACGGCTTCAATTCATACCGAGTGAGCCAGCCAGAGAGCTGCTGAACACCACACTGAGCTGCACAGCACGGCTTCAATTCATATACCCAGAGAGCCAGCCAGAGAGCTGCTGAACACCACACTGAGCTGCACAGCATGGCTTCAATTCATATACCCAGACAGCCAGCCAGAGAGCTGCCGAACACCACACTGAGCTGCACAGCACGGCTTCAATTCATATACCCAGACAGCCAGCCAGAGAGCTGCTGAACACCACACTGAGCTGCACAGCATGGCTTTGATTCATATACTGAGTGAGCCAGCCAGAGAGCTGCTGAACACCACACTGAGCTGCACAGCACGGCTTCAATTCATATACCCAGACAGCCAGCCAGAGAGCTGCCGAACACCACACTGAGCTGCACAGCACGGCTTCAATTCATATACCGAGTGAGCCAGCCAGAGAGCTGCCGAACACCACACTGAGCTGCACAGCACGGCTTCAATTCATATACCGAGTGAGCCAGCCAGAGAGCTGCTGAACACCACACTGAGCTGCACAGCATGGCTTCAATCCATTCTGTGTACAATAAATACATTGGGGCTCATTTACTGCATTTGAGGACACCAGATCAGACAACTGGACCACCTTGCCTGCTTTTGTGGCACTTGCTTTATCAATAAGGAGAACATTTTTGAAGAGAAAAAGAGGAATATACACATGCAATCAACACCTGGTGGGTTTGAAGCCTGAACTCTGGGAAACAGAATCCCACACTCTACAGGTGAGCCATCCAGCCTGCTTACGCAGGGCCCAGGTCAAAGCATTATTACATGTCGTGATGTAGACCTGGGGAGCCATAAACAGCTTGAGAGACGAGACTTGAAATGGATTTAAAACCAAGCTCACAAAAGGTCAAAATGAATTAATATATTTGAGAACGAAGAAGAATATACATGCGGGACTTGAACCCGCTACCATGGGAATAACAGTCCCCTGCTTTACTGACAGAGCTTTCCAGCTGACTGGATCTCATGCCTGAAACACATTATTACATTGTGTGGTGTGGACCTGGGGCTAAGGTGATTCTCAGCTTCGGTTCATTTCATATATGCTAACTACTTCTGAATTAACTGTGCTGAACCGGACAGCTGTGAAAGGGAGACATTAAGGGTGCGTTCACGGAGATCATTATGTGCAGAACCTGACCAGTTCATAGAAGTTCATTGGATAAATTGGTCACATTCTGCACAAGATCTGCGCAGAATTATCTCCGTGAACGCACGCTGACACTGTATTCACTTCAATGCGCAAGCGCAGCTGTAAAACGAGAGAGCGACGCTGAGAAATGTAGACTTTCTATATTCACTTCAATGTGCATGTCCCGAGGGAACAGCAATTAAATGCACGTTCCCTGTTCCCCGCAGTGCACGAGTGTTATGTGGCCGGGCTGGAGTTCCACGAGCTCGTGGTGAACACCTGCTCATCCCCGCGGAGCTGCACGGGGGTTAGCCTGGTTCCCGTGTCTCGAGGGAACATCAGTTAAATGCACATCCCCTGTACCCCGCGGTGCACGAGTATTATGAGGCCGGCCTGGAGTTCCATGAGCTCGCGGTGAACACCTGCTTAGTCACGTATATACGTGATATTTTTGAACACGTAGTTACGAGATAATTTAATTTCTCATAAATACGTGTTACTTTGTCACGTATGTACGTGATAATTTAATTTCTCGTAAATACGTGTTACTTTGTCACGTATATACGTGATATTTTTGAACACGTAGCTACGTGATAATTTAATTTCTCGTAAATGCGTGTTACTTTGTCACGTATATACGTCATATTTTTGAACACGTAGCTACGTGATAATTTAATTTCTCTTTGTGCGTTACCAGTGATCTTAGCATGTCTGTGCTCAGGCTGGCTCTGTGTTGGGTTTTGTTTTTGGTCACCAAGCTGAACACTCTTTCACAGTCAGCATTACTATGGAAGATGACCAAAATGCCTAGCGCGGTAACATTACAGTAATGCCCGATTCTTTTGTTCTGGACAGAAATATAAAGTTTCCCTCTGATCCAGACAAAAAAACGAAAAAGACTGGAACCATTCGTTTGCAGTGAGCGCTTCACAAAAAGTTAAGATGAGTAAGCATATATTAGTAGTTCTGATATTACGTTATTATTAGCAGTCGTAGTAGTATTAAGTCCCACTTTAACACGCTTACTTGTATGGCCGTTTTTTCCATAACTATTCAGCTATACATTTAAACAGGATTACACTCATGCGGGTCGATTATTGCCAGTCCTTATATATATATATATATATATATATATATATATATATATATATATATATATATATATATATAATTGACCGATAACAAAATCCATAATGCTACATTAATGATCTTACTGAACTTCAATCTAAAATCACAAACCAGCCCGTTTATGACTTGTTTAAAGCACAATGAAACGGTATTTATCTACAATGTAATTGTACGCTACTTGCAAAGTAAACAGAAGCCTTTACGTCCCTTAACCACATTAACAATGTTAATGCTGGCGCCATTTTTTATGAAATCGAATTTTTACCGACATCCCTGTATGGTAACGCAAGGCTTTTGAAAAACGGACAATGAGCCAAAAACAGAATATTAAACTTCAATATTGTACTATATTATTATAATAAATGCCTGTACTTACTCCCTCGCCATTCTCGTAAAATCCTCATTCAGCTGTACTTTCTTTTCATGCGATACAGTTATCCAAACCGAGCACGTTTTTCTTTAAAACGCAAGTGGCCCCCCCAGACAAAAATGAATGCTTAAATAATGCATTAATTAAAAAACAAAAGGTACCGTAGCCAGTTTGAAATAAATAATTTCCTCACAAGTCCCAGTACTTCACACTCCCTCCAGTGTGTCCGAAAACTAGCAGTTGAAACGCAAGCCCCTGTCAGCTCAACAAAGCCTGATAGGCTACAGTAGCATGGCAGGGATTATACAAAGAAAGTGGGTGGTGGTAAATTCTGTCTGTCAACCTACGATAACTTATTTTTTTTTTTAAACGGAGGTTGGATCGTCAACTAAACTCAAAAGCTGCTTGGTTATTCTATCACGTAACTAAACTCAAAAGCTGATTGGATAATTTATCTTGCTTGCCTTGCCCTAATGCCGGCCCTGTCGTTAGACGTTAGCCAATCAGAGCTCCTTTCTTGTCACCGAGTCAGCCAATCGGAGCTCCTTTCTTGTCACCGAGTCAGCCAATCGGAGCTCCCTCTTTTCACCGAAAGAAGCTAATCGAGCTCCCTCTTGTCACCTAGCCAGCCAATCGGTGATCCCGTTTTGCGGACAGGGGTCAGTTATGGGGACTTTAACACCCGTTGTTTGAGTCGGCGGGCGTAAGTAGGATACAGTCACGTACTTTGTCACGAGTATAATGCGATATTTTTGAACACGAAGCTAGGTGATAATTTATTTCTCGTAAATACGCAGCATTGTCACGATATAATGCGATATTTTGAACACGAAGTTACGAGATAATTTTATATCTCGTATTTACATGTTACTTTATCATGAATATACGTGATATTTTTAACACATATTTACGCCAGTAATTTTGTTACGACTGTAAGTCGCCTGGACAAGGCCGTTGGAATAAAAATAATAATAATAATAATTACGTTTTACTTGTTGTCATGTATATACGTGATATTTTCCTTCATGTAAATATGTGTTTTATTATTATTATTATTATTATTTTTTTTTGTAAGGTAGCAATGCGCTTCCTTAATATTTGTAATTACAGAACCGCTTCTGAATTAACTGCGCTGAACCGGGCAGCTGTGAAAGGGAGACTTTAAGGGTGCGTTCACGGAGATCATCATGTGCAGAATCTGACCAGTTCATAGAAGGTCATTGGATAAATTGGTCACATTCTGCACAAGATCTGCGCAGAATTATCTCCGTGAACACACGCTGACACTTTATTCACTTCAATGCGCAAGCGCAGCTGTAAAACGAGAGAGCGACGCTGAGAAATGCAGACTTTCTATATTCACTTCAATGTGCATGTCCCGAGGGAACAGCAATTAAATGCACGTTCCCTGTTCCCCGCAGTGCACGAGTGTTATGTGGCCAGGCTGGAGTTCCACGAGCTCGTGGTGAACACCTGCTCATCCCCGCGGAGCTGCACGGGGGTTAGCCTGGGTCCCGTGTTTCGAGGGAACATCAGTTAAATGCACGCCCCTGTAAATTCTCTGGTGCACGAACATTATGAGGCCGCCTGGAGTTCCATGAAAATAAGTGAACACCTGCTTAGTCAGTATATCGTGATAATTTGAACACGAAGTTAGGCAGATAATTTAATTTCTCATAAATACGTGATACTTTTGATGCATGTAAATTGATACCAATTTCGTAAATACGGTTACTTTTGTCACGTTTTTGGTGATATTTTTGAAGAGTAGCTCGATAATTTTAATTTCAGAAATGCGAGTTACTTTGTCACGATATATCATTATATTTTTGAACACGTAGCTACGTGATAATTTAATTTCTTGTCTGAACCAGTGATCTTAGCATGTCTGTGCTCAGGCTGGCTCTGTGTTGGGTTTGTTTTTGGTCACCCAATTTGAACACTTTTCACAGTCAGCATTACTATGGAAGATGACCAAATGCCTAGCAAACATTACAGTAATGTTCGATTCTTTGTTCTGGACAGAAATATAAAGTTTCCCCCTGATCCAGACAAAACTAAAAAGACTGGAACCATTCATTTGCAGTGAGCGCTTCACAAAAAGTTAAGATGAGTAAGCATATTAGTAGTTCTGATATTACGTTATTATTAGCAGTCGAGTAGTATTAAGTCCCACTTTAACACGCTTTACTTGTATGGCGTTTTTCCATAACTATTCAGCTATACATTTAAACAGGATTACACTCATGCGGGTCGATTATTGCCAGTCCTTATATATATATATATATATATATATATATATATATATATATATATATATATATATATAATTGACCCAATGCAAAATCCATAATGCTACATTAATGATCTTACTGAACTTCAATCTAAAATCACAAACCAGCCCGTTTATGACTTGTTTAAAGCACAATGAAACGGTATTTATCTACAATGTAATTGTACGCTACTTGCAAGTAAACAGAAGCCTTACGCCCTTAACCACATTAACAATGTTAATGCTTTTTTTTTTTATGAAATCAATTTTACCGACATCCCTGTATGGTAACGCATAACTTAGAAAAAAACGGGACAATGAGCCAAAAACAGAATATTAAACTTCAATATTGTACTATATTATTATAATAAATGCCTGTACTTACTCCCCGCCATTCTCGTTTTGTCCTCATTCAGCTGTACTTTCTTTTCATGCGGACAGTTATCCAAACCGAAAACGTTTTTTCTTTAAAACGCAATGGGTTTTTGATTAGACAAAATGAATGCTTAAATAATGCATTAATTAAAAAACAAAAGGTACCGTAGCCAGTTTGAAATAAATAATTTCCTCACAAGTCCCAGTACTTCACACTCCCTCCAGTGTGTCCGAAACTAGCAGTTGAAACGCAAGCGAGTCAGCTCAACAAAGCCTGATAGGCTACAGTAGCATGGCAGGGATTATACAAAGAAAGTGGGTGGTGGTAAATTCTGTCTGTCAACCTACGATAACTTATTTTTTTTTTTAAACGGAGGTTGGATCGTCAACTAAACTCAAAAGCTGCTTGGTTATTCTATCACGTAACTAAACTCAAAAGCTGATTGGATAATTTATCTTGCTTGCCTTGCCCTAATGCCGGCCCTGTCGTTAGACGTTAGCCAATCAGAGCTCCTTTCTTGTCACCGAGTCAGCCAATCGGAGCTCCTTTCTTGTCACCGAGTCAGCCAATCGGAGCTCCCCTCTTTTCACCGAGTTAGCCAATCGGAGCTCCCCTCTTGTCACCTAGCCAGCCAATCGGTGATCCCGTAATTGCGTGACAGGGGTCAGTTATGGGGACTTTTTTAACACCCGTGTTGTTTGAGTCGATGCGCTGTAAGTAGGATACAGTCACGTGTTACTTTGTCACGTATATACGTGATATTTTTGAACATCCTGATGTAACTGATAATTTAATTTCGTCAATATCGTGTTACATTGTCACGTATATCTGCTGATATTTTTGAACACGAAGTATTTAGATAATTTTATATCTCGTATTTACATGTTACTTTATCATGAATATACGTGATATTTTTAACACATATTTACGTCAGTAATTTTGGTTACGACTGTAAGTCGCCCTGGACAAGTGCGTTGGCTAATAAATAATAATAATAATAATTACGTTTTACTTGTTGTCATGTATATACGTGATATTTTCCTTTCATGTAAATATGTGTTTTATTATTATTATTATTATTATTATTTTTTTGTAAGGTAGCAATGCGCTTCCTTAATATTTGTAATTACAGAACCGCTTGAATTAACTGCGCTTGAACCGGGCAGCTGTGAAAGGGAGACTTTAAGGGTGCTTCAATGGAGATCATCATGTGCAGAATCTGACCAGTTCATAGAAGGTCATTGGATAAATTGGTCACATTCTGCACAAGATTCAAGAGAATTATCTCCGTGAACACACGCTGACACTTTATTCACTTCAATGCGCAAGCGCAGCTGTAAAACGAGAGCGACGCTGAGAAAATGCAGACTTTCTATATTCACTTCAATGTGCATGTCCCGAGGGAACAGCAATTAAATGCACGCTCCCTGTTCCCCGTAGTGCACGAAAGTTATGTGGCCGGTCTGGGAGTTCCACGAGCTCGCAGGAACAATCTGCTCATCCCCGAGCTGCACGGGGTTAGCCTGGGTCCCGTGGTTTCGAGGGAACCAGTTAAATGCACGCCCCTGTACCCGCGGTGCACGAGTATTATGAGGCCGGCCTGAGTTCCATGAGCTCACCGGTGAACACAGAGCTTAGTCAAGCTATATACGCCATATTTTGAACACGTAGTTACGAGATAATTTAATTTCTCATAAATATCGCCACTTACCACGTATGTACGTGATAATTTAATTTCTCGTAAATACGTCTTACTTTGTCACGTATATACTGATATTTTTTGAACACGTAGCTACGTGATAATTTAATTTCTCAAATGTTGTTATTTGTCACGTATATATCGCTATATTTTGAACACGTGCACGCATAATTTAATTTCTCTTTGTGCGTTACCAGTGATCTTAGTATGTCTGTGCTCAGGCTGGCTCTGTGTTGGGTTTTGTTTTGGTCACCAAGCTGAACACTCTTTCACAGTCAGCATTACTATGGAAGATGACCAAAATGCCTAGCGCGTAACATTACAGTAATGCCCGATTCTTTGTTCTGGACAGAAATATAAAGTTCCCTCTGATCCAGACAAAAACGAAAAAGACTGGAACCATTCGCTTGCAGTGAGCGCAAAACAAAAAGATAAGATGAGTATATATTAGTAGTTCATATTACGTTATTATTAGCAGTCGTAGTAGTATTAAGTCCCACTTTAACACGCTTTACTTGTATGGCCGTTTTTTCCATAACTATTCAGCTATACATTTAAACAGGATTACACTCATGCTTTGATTATTGCCAGTCCTTATATATATATATATATATATATATATATATATATATATATATATATATAATTGACCGATAACAAAATCCATAATGCTACATTAATGATCTTACTGAACTTCAATCTAAAATCACAAACCAGCCTGTTTATGACTTGTTTAAAGTATAATGAAACGGTATTTATCTACAATGTAAATATGCTACTTGCAAAGTAAACAGAAGCCTTACGTCCCTTAACCACATAACAATGTTAATGCTGCGCTCATTTTTATGAAATCGAATTTACCGACATCCCTGTATGGTAACGTGCTTTGTGAAAAAACGGACAATGAGCCAAAACAGAATATTAAACTTCAATATTGTACTATATTATTATAATAAATGCCTGTACTTACTCCCTCGCCATTCTCGTAAAATCCTCATTCAGCTGTACTTTCTTTTCATGCGATACAGTTACCAAACCGAGCACGTTTTCTTTAAAAAACTAAGTGGCGTTTCCCCAGACAAAAATGAATGCTTAAATAATGCATTAATTAAAAACAAAAGGTACCGTAGCCAGTTTGAAATAAATAATTTCCTCACAAGTCCCAGTACTTCACACTCCTCCAGTGTGTCCGAAACTAGCAGTTGAAACCAAGAGTCAGCTCAACAAAGCCTGATAGGCTACAGTAGCATGGCAGGGATTATACAAAGAAAGTGGGTGGTGGTAAATTCTGTCTGTCAACCTCACGATAACTTTTTTTTTTTTAAACGGAGGTTGGATCGAACACTAAACTCAAAAGCTGCTTGGTTATTCTATCACGTAACTAAACTCAAAAAGCTGATTGGATAATTTATCTTGCTTGCCTTGCCCTAATGCCGGCCATTTCGTTAGATTAGCTAAACAGAGCTCCTTTCTTGTCACCGAGTCAGCCAATCGGAGCCCTTTCTTGTCACCGAGTCAGCCAATCAGAGCTCCCCCTTTCACCGAAGTTAGCCAATCACGCTCCCTCTTGTCACCTTGCCAGCCAATCGGTGATCCCATAATTTCTCGTGAACAGGGGTCAGTTATGGGGACTTTTTAACACCCGTGTTGTTTGAGTCGATGCGCTGATAATTTAATTACAGTCACGCAGTTACTTTGTCACGTATATACGTGATATTTTTTGAACACGTAGCTACGTGATAATTTAATTTCAAATACGTAGTTACATTGTCACGCATATACGTGATATTTTGAACACGTAGTTATTTAGATAATTTTATATCTCGTATTTATATGTTACTTTATCATGAATATACGTGATATTTTTAACACATATTTACGCTAGTAATTTTGTTTACGACTGTAAGTCGCCCTGGACAAGTGAGTCGGGCTAATAAATAATAATAATAATAATAATAATAATAATAATAATAATAATAATAATAGTAATAATTACGTTTTACTTGTTGTCATATATACATGATATTTTTCTTCATGTAAATATGTGTTTTATTATTATTATTTATTTATTTTTGTAAGGTAGCAATGCGCGCTTTCCTTAATATTTTAATTACTGAACCGCTTGAATTAACTGCGCTGAACAGGGCAGCTGTGAAAGGGAGACATTATGTCGCGTCACATCGATTCATTATGTGCAGAATCTGACCAGTTCATAGAAGTTCATTGATCAATTGGTCACATTCTGCACAAGATCATGCTAGAATTATCTCCGTGAACGCACGCTGACACTGTACTTCAATGCGCAAGCGCAGCTGTAAAAATAGAGAGCGACGCTGAGAAATGTGTAGACTGATTTCACCTCAATGTGCACCCGAAACATCAATTAAATGCCCCTGTTCCCCGCCCCAGCACGAAAGTGTTATGTGGGACGGGCTGGAGTTCCACGAGCCTCGCAGAACACCTGCTCATCCTCACGTGAGCTGCACGGGCGGTTAGCCTGGGTCCTGTGTCTCGAGGGGAACATCAGTTAAATGCACGCCCCCCTGTACCGCTGTGCACGAGTATTATGTGGCCAGGCTGGAGTTCCATGAGCTCGCAGAACACCTGCTCATCCCCGATGAGCTGCACGGATATTTTTGAACTTAGTCCTGTGTCTAATTTAACATCAGTTAAATGCACGTTACTTCTTGTCACGAGTATTATGAGGCCGGCCTGGAGTTCCATGAGCTGAACACCTGCATAGTCACGGATAATTAATATTTTTGAAGACGCAGTTAATGCAGATACGATTTAATTTCTCATAAATTTTTGAACACGTATGTATGGTGATAATTTAATTTCTAGTAAATACGCAGTTACTTTTGTCACCGTATATAATGTGGATATTTTTGAACAAATATTTACGAGATAATTTAATTTCGTAAATGCAGTTAATTTGTCACTTTATATATGATATTTTTAACACGTAGGGAACGGATAATTTAATTTTCTTGTGCTACGTAGTGATCTTTGGATGTCTGTGCTCATATTGGCTCTGTGTTGGTTTGCTTTGGTCACCTTATAACACTCTTTACATGTCAGCATTACTGGAAGATGACCAAATGCCTTGAACAACATTACAGTAATGCCCGATTCTTTTGTTCTGGACAGAAATATAAAGTTTGTCTGATCCAGACAAAAAAACGAAAAAGACTGGAACCATTCGTTTGCAGTGAGCGCTTACAAAAGTTAAGATGAGTAAGCATATATTAGTAGTTCTGATATTACGATATTATTAGCAGTCGAGTAGTATTAAGTCCCACTTTAACACGCTACTTGTATGGCCGTTTTTCCATAACTATTCAGCTATACATTTAAACAGGATTACACTAATTTCGGGTCGATTATTCCCAGTCCTTATATATATATATATATATATATATATATATATATATATATATATATATATATAATTGACTGTTAACAAAATCCATAATGTTACATTAATGATCTTACTGAACTTCAATCTAAACAATGTAATTGTATGATACTTGCAAAGTAAACAGAAGCCTACGTCCCCAACCACATTAACAACATTAATGCTTCGCTCATTTTTATGAAATCGAATTTACCGACATCCTTTTGGTAAATACGCGTTTGTGAAAAACGGGACAATGAGCCAAAACAGAATATTAAACTTCAATATTGTACTATATTATTATAATAAATGCCTGTACTTACTCCCCTCGCCATTCTCGTAAAATCCTCATTCAGCTGTACTTTTCATAAGGTACAGTTATCCAAACCGAAACAGCACGTTTTTCTTTAAAACGCAAGTGGGCAGCTGTGACAAAAAATGAATGCTTAAATAATGCATTAATTAAAAAACAAAGGTACCAGTTCAGCCAGTTTGAAATAAATAATTTCACAAGTCCCAGTACTTTACACCCTCCAGTGTGTCCGAAACTAGCAGTTGAAACGCAAGCGAGTCAACTCAACAAAGCCTGATAGGCTACAGTAGCATGGCAGGGATTATACAAAGAAAGTGGTGGTGGTAAATTCTGTCTGTCAACCCACGATAACTTATTTTTTTTTTTTAAACGGAGGTTGGATTCCAACTAAACTCAAAAGCTGCTTGGTTATTCTATCCGTAACTAAACCAAAAGCTGATTGGATAATTTATCTTGCTTGCCTTGCCCTAATGCGGCCCTGTCGTTAGCACGTTAGCCAATCAGAGCTCCTTTCTTGTCACCGAAGTCAGTTCCATGAGCTCCTTTCTTGTCACCGAGTCAGCCAATCAGAGCTCCCCTCTTTTCACCGAGTAGCAACGAGCTCCCCTTGTCACCTAGCCAGCCAATCGGAGCCCTCTTGTCACCAAGTCAGCCAATCGGAGCTCCTCTCTTCTCACCCAGTCAGCCAATCGGAGCTCCCACTCACCCAGCCAATTAACCGGAGCTCCCCTCTTGTCACCCAGCCAGCCAATCGAAATCACCTCTTGTCAACCAGCGGGCCAATCGAGCGCCTCTTGTCACCAACCAGCCAATCGGAGCTCCCCTTCTCTCCAACCCATCTACTGATTAAATGTCAATGTTGAGACAGTTTTGCTTGAGAATCAGATTATTAGGCTATAAATAATTATAATTATTATTTATTAGAGGATTAATAATCATCCTCCGGTGAGTTTATAGCGGGCAGCAGCCATTCCAATAAATTAAAAAGGAATACATTGTGCATGGACAGATGTAATCACATTCTGCTTTTCAAAGTTGGTAAAGTATTTAATCACGGAACTAGTTTTTTAAAAAATGATCCCCAATTTCTCTCGTGACAGGGTCAGTTATGGGGGCTTTTTAACACCCGTATTGTTTGAGTTTACGATGCGCTGTAAGTAGGATACAGTCACGTGTTACTTTGTCACGTATATAATGTGATATTTTTTGAACACGAAGTTACGTGATAATTTAATTTCGTGAATACGAAATTACATTGTCACGTATATACGTGATATTTTTGAACACGAGTTCTTTAGATAATTTTATATCTCGTATTTACATGTTACTTTATCATGTATATAATGGATATTTTTAACACATATTTACGCCAGTAATTTTGTTTACACTGTAAGTCGCCCTGGACAAGTAAGGTTGGCTAATAAATAATAATAATAATAATTACGCGCTTTACTTGTTGTCATGTATATAATGTGATATTTTCCTTTTCATGTAAATATGTGTTTTTTATTATTATTATTATTTTATTTTTTTGTAAGGTAGCAATGCGCTTCTTAATATTTGTAATTACAGAACCGGGCTTCTGAATTAACTGTGCTGAACCGCAGCTGTGAAAGAGAGACATTATGGTGCGTTCACGTAGATCATCATGTGCAGAATCTGACCAGTTCATAGAAGGTCATTGGATAAATTGGTCACATTCTGCACAAGATCTGCGCAGAATTATCTCCGTGAACGCACGCTGACACTGTATTCACTTCAATGCGCAAGCGCAGCTGTAAAACGAGAGAGCGACGCTGGGAAATGCAGTCTTTCGATTCCACTTCAATGCTCAGGGGCAGCAGTAAAAAGAGACAGCGATGCTGAGAAATGCAGACTTTCTATATTCACTTCAATGTGCATGTCCCGAGGGAACATCAATTAAAAACACGCCCCTGTTCCCTCGAGCTGCACGAGTGTTATGTGCCTGGGCTGGAGTTCCACGGACCTCGGTGAATGCACGCCCCCATCCTCGGGAGCTGCATGGGGATAGCCTGGGTCCCGTCCTTCCATGAGCATCAGTTAAATGCACGCCCCTTAGTCACGTGGGTGCACGAAATTTTTTGGACGGGTGAGTTCCATGAGCTCGCGTGAACACCTGCTTTTGTCACGAGATACGTGATATTTTGAACACGAGCTACGTGATAATTAATTTCGTGAATATTGTACTTTTTGTCACGTGACATACGGATAATTTAATTTCTTAAATACGTGTTACTTTGTCACATCAATTAAAATGCACGCCCCTGTACCTCGCTGTGCACGAGTATTGGTGAGGACGCCTGAGTTCCATGAGCTCACAGAACACCTGCTTAGAGCTGCGTAGTCCCGTTAGAAGTAGCCCCAGAGGTCGGCGAAAATAGCCGACCGCTGCTGTAGGAGATTCCTGCAAAACATGA
>JAHFZB010000123.1:133635-138635 GCA_036884735.1 Huso huso
CTGCACAGGACCAATCAAGTTCACGCCACCACCCGTAAAAAAAAAAAAAAAAAAAAAAAATTATTCAAGTAATGGCGCCAGCCCTGCCCTGCTCTGCCCTGCACAGGACCAATCAAGTTCGCCGCCACCACCGTAAAAAAAAAAAAAAAAAAAAAAATTATTCAAGTAATAAGCCAGCCCTGCCCTGCCCTGCCCTGCTCAGGACCAATCAAGTTCACGCCACCACCCGTAAAAAAAAAAAAAAAAAAAAATTATTCAAGTAATAGCGCCCAGCCCTGCCCTGCTCTGCACAGGACCAATCAAGTTCACGCCACCACCACGTAAAAAAAAAAAAAAAAAAAAAAAAAAATTATTCAAGTAATTAGCGCCAGCCCTGCCCTGCTCTGCCAGGACCAATCTGTTCACAGGACCAATCAAGTTCACGCCACCACCCCGTGCAATCAGGAAAAAAAAAAAAAAAAAAAAATTATTCAAGTAATAGCGCCAGCCCTGCCCTGCTCGCCCTGCTCTGCACAGGACCAATCAAGTTCACGCCACCACGTAAAAAAAAAAAAAAAAAAAAAATTATTCAAGTAATAAGCCAGCCCAGCCCCTGCCCTGCTCTGCACAGGACCAATCAAGTTCACGCCACCACCACGTAAAAAAAAAAAAAAAAAATTATTCAAGTAATAGCCCTGCCCTGCCCTGCTCTGCACAGGACCAATCAAGTTCACGCCACCACCGTAAAAAAAAAAAAAAAAAAAAAAAATTATTCAAGTAAAAAGCGCCAGCCCTGCCCTGCCCTGCCCTGCTCTGCACAGGACCAATCAAGTTCACGCCACCACCGTTAAAAAAAAAAAAAAAAAAAAAAATTCAATTCAATGGCGCCAGCCAGCCCCCTGCCCTGCCCTGCTCTGCACAGGACCAATCAAGTTCACGCCACCACCACAAAAAAAAAAAAAAAAAAAAATTATTCAAGTAATAAGCGCCAGCCCTGCCCTGCTCTGCCCTGCTCTGCACAGGACCAATCAAGTTCACGCCACCACCACGTAAAAAAAAAAAAAAAAAAAAATTATTCAAGTAATAGCGCCAGCCTGCCCTGCCCTGCTCTGCACAGGACCAATCAAGTTCACGCCACCACCACGTAAAAAAAAAAAAAAAAAAAAAAAAAAAATTATTCAAGTAATAGCGCCAGCCCTGCCAGCCCTGCCCTGCTCTGCACAGGACCAATCAAGTTCACGCCACCACCACGTAAAAAAAAAAAAAAAAAAAAAAAAAAAGCCCAGCCTGCCCTGCTCTGCACAGGACCAATCAAGTTCACGCCACCACCACGTAAAAAAAAAAAAAAAAAAAAAAAAAAAAAAATATTCAAGTAATAGCGCCAGCCCTGCCCTCTGCCCTGCTGCACAGGACCAATCAAGTTCACGCCACCACCGTAAAAAAAAAAAAAAAAAAAAAAAAAATTATTCAAGTAATAGCGCCAGCCCCCTGCCCTGCTCTGCACAGGACCAATCAAGTTCACGCCACCACCACGTAAAAAAAAAAAAAAAAAATTATTCAAGTAATAGCCAGCGCCAGCCCTGCCCTGCCCTCTGCACAGGACCAATCAAGTTCACGCCACCACCACGTAAAAAAAAAAAAAAAAAAAAAAAATTATTCAAGTAAAAAAAAAAAAAGCGCCAGCCCTGCCCTGCTCTGCACAGGACCAATCAAGTTCACGCCACCACCACGTAAAAAAAAAAAAAAAAAAAAAATTATTCAAGTAATAGCGCCAGCCTGCCCCCTGCCCTGCTCTGCACAGGACCAATCAAGTTCACGCCACCACCACCAAAAAAAAAAAAAAAAAAAATTATTCAAGTAATAGCGCCAGCCCCCCCTGCTCTGCCCTGCTCTGCACAGGACCAATCAAGTTCACGCCACCACCACGTAAAAAAAAAAAAAAAAAAAAAAAATTATTCAAGTAATAGCCCGCCCAGCCCTGCCCTGCTCTGCACAGGACCAATCAAGTTCACGCCACCACCACGTAAAAAAAAAAAAAAAAAAATTATTCAAGTAATAGCGCCAGCCCTGCCCTGCTCTGCACAGGACCAATCAAGTTCACGCCACCACCACGTAAAAAAAAAAAAAAAAAAATTATTCAAGTAAATAAGCCCAGCTGCCTGCCCTGCCCTGCTCTGCACAGGACCAATCAAGTTCACGCCACCACCCGTAAAAAAAAAAAAAAAAAAAAAAAAAAAAAAAATTATTCAAGTAATAGCGCCAGCCCTGCCCTGCTCTGCCCTGCTCTGCACAGGACCAATCAAGTTCACGCCACCACCACGTAAAAAAAAAAAAAAAAAAAAAAATTATTCAAGTAAAGCGCCAGCCCTGCCCTGCTCTGCCCTGCTCTGCACAGGACCAATCAAGTTCACGCCACCACCGTAAAAAAAAAAAAAAAAAAAAATTAAAAAAATTAGCGCCAGCCCTGCCCTGCCCTGCCCTGCTCTGCACAGGACCAATCAAGTTCACGCCACCACCTGCTCTGCCCCGTGCAAAAAAAAAAAAAAAAATTATTCAAGTAATGGCGCCAGCCCTGCCCTGCTCTGCACAGGACCAATCAAGTTCACGCCACCACCACGTAAAAAAAAAAAAAAAAAAAATTATTCAAGTAATAGCGCCAGCCCTGCCCCCTGCCCTGCACAGGACCAATCAAGTTCACGCCACCACCACGAAAAAAAAAAAAAAAAAAAAAAAATTATTCAAGTAATAGCCCTGCCCAGCCCTGCCCTGCTCTGCACAGGACCAATCAAGTTCACGCCACCACCACGTAAAAAAAAAAAAAAAAAAAAATTATTCAAGTAATAGCGCCAGCCCTGCCCTGCTCTGCCCTGCTCTGCACAGGACCAATCAAGTTCACGCCACCACCGTAAAAAAAAAAAAAAAAAAAAAAAAAAAATTATTCAAGTAATAGCGCCAGCCCTGCCTCTGCCCTGCTCTGCACAGGACCAATCAAGTTCACGCCACCACCACGTAAAAAAAAAAAAAAAAAAAAAAAAAAAAAAATTATTCAAGTAATAGCGCCAGCCCTGCCCTGCTCTGCACAGGACCAATCAAGTTCACGCCACCACCCAAAAAAAAAAAAAAAAAAAAATTATTCAAGTAATAAGCGCCAGCCCTGCCCTGCTCTGCCCTGCTCTGCACAGGACCAATCAAGTTCACGCCACCACCAAAAAAAAAAAAAAAAAAAAAAAATTATTCAAGTAATAGCGCCAGCCCTGCCCTGCTCTGCACAGGACCAATCAAGTTCACGCCACCACCACTAAAAAAAAAAAAAAAAAAAAAAAAAAAAATTATTCAAGTAATAGCGCCAGCCCTGCCCCTGCCCTGCTCTGCACAGGACCAATCAAGTTCACGCCACCACCACGTAAAAAAAAAAAAAAAAAAAAATTATTCAAGTAATAGCGCCAGCCCCCTGCCCTGCCCTGCTCTGCACAGGACCAATCAAGTTCACGCCACCACCACGTAAAAAAAAAAAAAAAAAAAAAAAAATTCAATTAATAGCGTAAAAAAAAAGCCCCTGCCCTGCCCTGCCCTGCTCTGCACAGGACCAATCAAGTTCACGCCACCACCACGTAAAAAAAAAAAAAAAAAAAAAAAAAAATTATTCAAGTAATAGCCCAGCCTGCCCTGCCCTGCCCTGCTCTGCACAGGACCAATCAAGTTCACGCCACCACCACGTAAAAAAAAAAAAAAAAAAAAATTATTCAAGTAATAGCGCCAGCCCTGCCCTGCTCTGCACAGGACCAATCAAGTTCACGCCGCCACCACCAAAAAAAAAAAAAAAAAAAAAAATTATTCAAGTAATAGCGCCAGCCCTGCCCTGCCCTGCTCTGCACAGGACCAATCAAGTTCACGCCACCACCACGTAAAAAAAAAAAAAAAAAAAAAATTATTCAAGTAATAGCGCCAGCCCTGCCCCTGCCCTGCTCTGCACAGGACCAATCAAGTTCACGCCACCACCACGTAAAAAAAAAAAAAAAAAAAAAAATTATTCAAGTAATAGCGCCAGCCCTGCCCAGCCCTGCCCTGCTCTGCACAGGACCAATCAAGTTCACGCCACCAAAAAAAAAAAAAAAAAAAAATTATTCAAGTAATAGCGCCAGCCCTGCCCTGCCCTGCCCTGCTCTGCACAGGACCAATCAAGTTCACGCCACCACCGTAAAAAAAAAAAAAAAAAAAAATTATTCAAGTAATAGCGCCAGCCCTGCCCTGCTCTGCCCTGCTCTGCACAGGACCAATCAAGTTCACGCCACCACCACGTAAAAAAAAAAAAAAAAAAAATTATTCAAGGTAATTAGCGTAAAAAAAAAAAAAGCCAGCCCTGCCCTGCCCTGCTCTGCACAGGACCAATCAAGTTCACGCCACCACCACAAAAAAAAAAAAAAAAAAAAAAAATTATTCAAGTAATAGCGCCAGCCCTGCCCTGCTCTGCCCTGCTCTGCACAGGACCAATCAAGTTCACGCCACCACCACGTAAAAAAAAAAAAAAAAAAAAAAAAAAAAAATTATTCAAGTAATAGCCCTGCCCTGCCCTGCTCTGCACAGGACCAATCAAGTTCACGCCACCACCAAAAAAAAAAAAAAAAAAAAAAAATTATTCAAGTAATAGCGCCAGCCCTGCCCTGCTCTGCCCTGCTCTGCACAGGACCAATCAAGTTCACGCCACCACCGTAAAAAAAAAAAAAAAAAAAAAATTATTCAAGTAATAGCGCCAGCCAGCCCTGCCCTGCTCTGCACAGGACCAATCAAGTTCACGCCACCACCACGTAAAAAAAAAAAAAAAAAAAAAAAAATTATTCAAGTAATGCGCCAGCCAGCCCTGCCCTGCCCTGCTCTGCAGGACCAATCAAGTTCACGCCACCACCGTAAAAAAAAAAAAAAAAAAAAAAATTATTCAAGTAATAGCGCCAGCCTGCCCAGGACTGCCCTGCCCTGCTCTGCACAGGACCAATCAAGTTCACGCCACCACCACGTAAAAAAAA
>JAHFZB010000123.1:152629-162629 GCA_036884735.1 Huso huso
TTAGCTTCGTAAACACGCGAATCTTTTGAACATACACTTTTAATGTCGCATTTGTGAGGGAACATCAATTAAATTTCACATTCTTCACAAGTTTTGATCTCCGTTACACGTCACACTGTATTCACTTCATATTTTTCCACAGCTGGGTGAACACCGTGCGGCGATTCTCGTAAACGTCGTTAGCTTTGTCAATATATAAGTGATATATTTTGAACACGTAAATGTGATAATTTAATTTCTGTGTAAATGACATCGTGTTAACACCTTGTCACGTATATATCGTGATATTTTTTGAACACGGCCTGGATTAATTTAATTTCTCGGTAAACACCTTTACTTTGTCACGTATATACGTGATATTTTTGAACACGTAGCAACGTGATAATTTAATTTCTCGTAAACACGTGTTACTTTGTCACGTATATACGTGATATTTTTGAACACGTAGGTCGTGATAATTTAATTTCTCGTAAACACGTGTTACTTTGTCACGTATATACGTGATATTTTTGAACACGTAGGTCGTGATAATTTAATTTCTCGTAAACACGTGTTACTTTGTCACGTATATACGTGATATTTTTTGAACACGTAGTTAGGAGATAATTTTATATCTTGTATTTGCATTTTACTTTATCATGTATATACGTGATATTTTTTAACACATATTTACGTCATAATTTTTGTTTACGACTGTAAGTCAGTCTGGACAAGTGCGTCGGCTAATAAATAATAACAATAATAATAATTACGTTTTTCTTGTTGTCATGTATATACGTGATATTTTCCTTTCATGTAAATATGTGTTTTATTATTATTATTATTTATTTATTTTTTAAGGGTAGCAATGCGCTTCCTTAATATTTGTAATTACAGAACCGCTTCTGAATTAACTGCGCTGAACCGGGCAGCTGTGAAAGGGAGACTTTAAGGGTGCGTTCACGTAGATCATTATTTGCAGAATCTGACCAGTTCATAGAAGGTCATTGGATAAATTGGTCACATTCTGCACAAGATCTGCGCAGCATTATCTCCGTGAACGCACGCTGACACTGTATTCACTTCATTGCGTGAACGCAGCTGTAAAACGAGACGGCGCTGGGAAATGCAGTCTTCGATTTCACTTCAATGCGCAAGCGCAGGTGTAAAAAGAGAGAGCGACGCTGAGAAATGCAGACTTTCTATATTCACTTCAATGTGCATGTCCCAAGGGAACATCAATTAAATGCAGGTCCCCTGTTCCCCGCGGTGCACGAGTGTTATGTGGCCGGGCTGGAGTTCCATGAGCTCGGGTTGAACACCTGCTTAGAGCTGGGGATTCCCTTTAAGCAGCCCCAGAGGCTGGCCATAATAGCCGACCGCTGCTGTTAGAGATTCCAGCAAAAACATGATTTTTAGCAATTAAAATAAGTCGACCACTGCTTTAAGCCTATGGAAAATTTGAACAATTAGGCAGGCTCTCAAAAATCAGCGAATGTGATAGGATGCTGAAAATTGAATACTCTCATGTAATTGGGTTAGTTGTGTGTTTGTGTTTATTGAAGAGACCACTGCTGTAGGAGTAGCAGGAGCAGGATCGGGAGATTGGCTGGTAGGATAGTAGGGAGTACATTTACAAGAGGGACCCTAATTAACTGGGAATAAATTCATCATTTTGTGTCGTTGGCAATGTTACCTGAAAGCAGCGTCAATGTTATTTCATAACATTAGTTACGAACGTTCTCGTAACATTACGAAAACCTTCCAAAAAAATGTTCTTTAAAAATTACTTCATGTTATCCTGACTTTCGAATAACATTCTCCTAACGTTCTGGGCACATCATTGTGTTAGCTGGGTTACTAGCCAATCTATTACTGACACCTTGTGGTCATGATTCGCCACTGCACGTCATTAATGTTGCTTAACATTCAATTTCTGCAAGTGTGTCACATGATACTTATGGAGGGTGATCCGTGCCTAAATTAAGATGCACTTCCGCAATGGTATTCTGCTTGCTGATCATGATCATGATTATGATCATGTTATTCTGCTTGCTGATTGTGATTATGCAACATGGTATTCTGCTTGCGGATCATTAACATGAAGACCGTATTCGTTTACCAGGGTTGCCATGGAAACTGTGGACCCACAATCCTCCTGGTGCATCGCTCACGTTACAGATGGCGGATAGACCTGAATTAAGGCAAGTTCGAGTTTTTTTTTCCGAGTTTTCTTTTTATATTCGTTTGTTATTGTATAAAAATTAATACTCGATCACATGTGCTCATAACATAGACGATGCATGATACAATTTAGCTATATATAACCAACTTATAATGATCTGAGAGAGTATAGTGACCACATTTGTCACTGTTTTTTTGTTTTTTTTTTCTAGTATATAGTGTATATAACGGGGGTGGGTGGGGATTGGTACCTGTATTTAAAAGTAAGTATTGGAAAATCGTGATGGGTTTTTGATTATTCTTACAGTAGGTACAGTATTCTGGTCGAATTAAGAGACAGACGTGTATCAAGGCAAGTTATTTATTTTATTTTAATTTTTTTTGGCGGGGGAAGTGGATGAAAATGAGTATTTCAAGAATGAATTTCCCCTCGTCTACTGCAGCGACCTGTATGAGATGTTGCATCAGTAGCTTTATTATACAGTTGTACCGGTTGACTTAAGATTTGTATTTTATTGTACCAATGTACCTATCATTTGTATTAATTACTTGCTAGATGTACAGGTATTTAGAGTTAAGTTTTTTTTTAAAATTTATTTTAAAGCTGATCAATACTTGGAGTAGCACAAGGGTGTAAGCAGGACAGTTCTCCTAGTTCTTGTGAGGTCAAACAAGTGCTGCAGTTGTGTGTGTAAAATACTACTTCATTATATTATATATATATATATATATATATATATATATATATATATATATATATATATATATTATATATACATTTATCAGTGCGGCAGTGTTGAGTGGTGGTTAGGATTCCAGACTTGCAACCAAGTGTTTGAGGTTTGATTCCCGGGTGGGGCACTGCCGTTGGCCCGTATGTAAATAGCTTTGGATAAAAGCATCTGCTAAATTAATTAATTTTATTTTAGTTTATGTGAATATATGATTTCAGTTCCTTTCCTTTTGTAGTGGTGAGAGTGCCAATGTTGAGGCTGCTCGACTCCTTCAAGAAGCTGCAAGGATTTTGAAGAGAGAGTCAGAAAGCACAGCCACTGCTGGCTCAGGATCACAGACTGGTACTGGGATGTGTTCACCCAGTTCTTTTAGCGGTTTGTTTAACAACATGCAAACCTCACTAGCTGAAGTACAACAGGGAACCCCTACAGTCGATTCAGGCAGGATTCCCTGCACTGTAGCTAGAAATGACCACATTCAAAGAAATCTTGTGCAGCTGTTTCAGCCATGTGATCGGGCAAGGGGCCAAAAGATGTTCCAGAACACTGGAAAGTGTAAATGGAAAACTACACACAGTGAAACCTGGACACATGATTTCTTTTGCTTAGCAGAGACCAATGTTCAAACTGTGCCCAATGGAGAAGACCGCATTGGTTTACAGAATTCAGGCCTTGGTAGGAAAAAAATAACATTTGCAGACAAAAATGGAGGATTTTCTGAACTATGTGAAACTCTGTTTCTGAGAGAGAACTGAGAGTGGCCTGAACCAGGCAATGGCCTATATTCGACCACTTCAGAAAAACCTGGAGAGCATTGCGAAGCGTGAGGCTGAAGAGGTAAGAACAGTTGTCAAAATCTGATCTCCTCTATATTCCTTCTTCTTCGCCTCCCTCTACAGACCTTTCTATCTGAATTTCCCTTGATTCTATCACCCTTTCCCCTTCCTCCTCTGCCCAAACCTTGGTGTCACCTTTGATTCCTCCCTTTCCAACTCTCAACATATTTCTTCACTGGCACGCTCTTACCGTCTCTTTTTTTTTTTTTTCTATTGCATTAAACCTGCTGGACTATGGCCCTCGACGATCAGGACTGGAGATCACTGGGTTAAGGTGTAAATGCACATGTAACACATACTATAAAAATGAAGCATGTTCAAAATAAATGTGTGTTTGTTTGTTGTAGTGTCAAGAGGTGGTCATGGAGAAGTGCAAGAGGTGTGAAAAAGATATCCCTATGCAATGCCTTTCAGAACACTTTGAAAACTGTGGAAGGTCATCTATTTTTCTGGTGTATTTGTAATTTAAATTGCTCATTTCTTTTTACAACATAGTGGTTGACTTGTATCTGTGGTAAATATGTTTTGACATTCAACGCATCTATGTCTTTAACTGTTTTCAGACAGCCTGATGACACTGATTTGGAAGATGATGTCATTATGGAGATATCTGAAGAGACTCAACTATCTATGTCATCACATGACAACACATCCCATGTTCAAAATTATTACAACAAGCACCATGCTTCTTGTAGTGGACTGTACAGGTATGTAATGTTTTCAATGTGGAGTACTCGTAAGTAATTGTCATTTTTATATAATTAAAATATTTTTATTTTTTAACATTAATATTGAGTACGATGTTTGTTTCCGTGCCAGTAATTTCTGTTGTGCACAACACAATGTCTCACATTGATGTAATTTAAAAGACTTTTACTATCAAAGGACTATTACTGCAGAAGGAAAGTAAGAATGGAGCTTCCAATGCTATCAGTGTTATAGTGGGCTGAATTTCTTATTTATTCTTTTGTTTCTTAGAGACTATGTGGACCTTGTCAGTGCCTCACCCCTCCTGTCACCCCGCCCCCTCCTCACCCCCCGCCTAACCCCTCCTCTCACCCCTCCTCTCACGCCTCGCCTCACCCCGGGTCAGTGTGGCACAGCCTGTCTGCTCTTCTGAACAAACACTTCAGCCCTGCCGACACAGTGAGAGTCTGGAGCAGCAACACAAGGTAACCTGAACACAATAAACACACACACACTACACACACACACACACACACACACACACACAGAGACACACAGTGAGAGTCTGGAGCAGCAACACAAGGTAACCTGAACACAATAAACACACACACTGCTATATACACACACACACACACACAAACAGACACACACACACACACACAGACACAGTGATAGTCTGGAGCAGCTACACAAGATAAATTGAACACAATAAACACTGCTACACACACAATCCTAGCTGCAGCACATGCACAATGTTATACAGACACACACAGACACAGCTGTACAGTGACACAGAGACGCACACACAATCACAGCTGCAGCACACACACTCTGAAATGCAGGTGTAGTGCAGCGTGTAGTTGTGACTCTGTGTCTCTCCCTCTGCCTCTCTCTCAGGATTACGAGCGGAGGCTGCGCTTGTTGAGCCTGGATGATATGGAGCGGCTGGCGACCCGCATGCTTCACCCCGAGGCTGGGGAGTGCATGGAGCTGTCCTTCCTGGACTGAGGAATACTGCTGCTGCCCTCTCCACCTCTCCCCTCTCCCCCCTCTTCTCCTCCCCCTCTCCTCTCTCTCTCTCCTCTTTACTCTCTCTCCTCCCCTCCCCTCTCCTCTCCTTACTTTGTTTAAAAGAATAGAAGCACACCCAGTGAGCAAGGCATTGAGCAGCCCCACATCCCGCTTCACTATTAGCAGCACCTAGTGCAGTGTGAAAAGATGAATTAACCCGTTCTAGTGCTAGATTGTACATGTACACAAACAACTGTACCTACAAAATGCCCATCTGTTACACTAGTTTTGTGGTTGTTTTAGACCACACACCAAAACAATACAAGCATATGCGTTACCAAAATAAACAGTGCTGTATAAACTACAGAAACTCGATGCTGAATGGTTTTATAGTCTGTTACGTCAGAATTGTGTTTAATGCATAAGCAGTTGCTTTGCAGACTCAACAAAGACTGCAGTCCTCGTTTAACCACTGTGCAATCAGCCCTTAGTCGCTGTGATGTTGTTGTTCATGGAATTTGAGCGTGCGTACCGGCAATGCGTAGTAATTGGAAAAGTGTAATACAAAAGAATTAAAAACGGGCTCGTCCGGGTTTGAACCGGGAACCTCTCGCACCCGAAACTATGCTACCCAGCTCCTGGTCCAGGCCCTGGTACTCTCCCGCCTAGACTACTGCAACTCCCTCCTGGCTGGCCTCCCTCGTCCGCCACCCGTCCGCTCCAGCTCATCCAGAACTCTGCTGCCCGCCTGGTGTTCTCTCTGCCTCGCTTCGCCCACGCTACTCCACTACTCCGCTCGCTCCACTGGCTCCCGATCACCGCTCGCATCCAGTTCAAGACTCTTGTACTCGCCTACAGATGCCTTGACCAGACTGCACCCAGCTACCTCCAGACCCTCATCTCTCCCTACACCCCCACTCGACCTCTCCGCTCCGCCTGCACTAGAAGACTGGCTCTACCTCCGCTCGCTCCCCTGCCTCCAGAGCCGCTCCTTCTCCACCCTTGCTCCGCAGTGGTGGAATGACCTTCCTACAGATGTCAGGACTGCCCAGTCCCTGACCACATTCCGCGCCTCCTTAAGACTCACCTCTTCAAAGAGCACCTGTAGAACTCCTCTGTTTGTATCCTGGGACACTATCACCCTTCATTCAAATGTGCTTTATTTTGCTCTTATCTGCCCCCTATTTTACTGCATTTAATCCTGTACTTCAGAATACTGTAATCTGCCAAGTGTTTAACCTGTAGTACTTTGTATTTAATCACATCCTGATGTAACTATCACTATTTAATCATATCCTGATGTAACTATCACTATTATCTGCTGTATTATTGAATTGTGGTTTGTCACACTTGAACAAAAATGATTGTATTTCTTGCTCTTATTTTATTACTTGTATTGTAACACTTGAATGTATTTTGTATTTGCTTGCGATTGTAAGTCGCCCTGGATAAGGGCGTCTGCTAAAAATAAATAATAACAGACCAACGAGCCAGTGTCTGCCACTGTTTTGGTCCCCGAGTTTCCAAAGAAGTGCAGACCTAGCTGTTCTGTTAGATGGGAGACGTTTTTCTATTGGGTGTACCTGTCGAGAGCACTGTAATTTTGCCGTGTCCGAGCTGTGTGCTGTTGCCTGTTTGGGCCGTCTGACTTCTTTAACTGGCGGCTAGCATTTCTATGGGCATCGAGAAGCGGTCGCTATAAATGAGGAAAGTAGTTTAGGTGGGATTTCGTTTTGATATGTTTGGAATGGATCAGTTAGTCAGCATGTACTTCAAAAAAATAAATCGAAAAAAAAAAAAAGGAGGCTGGGTTTCGTTGTTTTGCAAAGGATGTACTGCAACGTCCGCTCACAGGAGCAGTCCCACTACTGGTGCGACACGGGGTTTTGACCTGCTCCGTTCCCGACCTGGGCGGTTCACCCCTCCTTAGACGACCTGGCATTCACGAGCTCCCCAGATATGCCATGTCGATGCCGTGCTAAGTGCGGACTCCCGATCGGCACAGCCAGTTGCAGCACAGAGCCCCAGTGCTCAAGCGATCCGCCAGCCTCGACCCGCCCCTGTAGCTGGGATTACAGACACACGCCACGGCGCCCGGCGTGAGCGAGAGCGGCTAGAAGGCAATTCAAACCCCCTTGTCTGAAATGAGAGCGAGAGTACTCGTGCAGTTCACTGACGTGGCAGCTTTTAATGCCGATTGCATTAAAAGCATTGCCGGGTCCTGCTGTAGCGGTAAAACACTGTGACCAGATTAATGAATTGAAAAAGTGTTACGTGAAACACATGTGAATCCTAGTTTTCGTGCTGCGAATTTAAAAAAAAAAAAAAAAAAAAAAAAAAAAAAGCAGCACTATAAGAATGCCAAAAAATAAAGAAGGTTGCGTTGGCGAGTATTAAGCCCCCCTCCTCTGAGGTGTCAGCAGCATTCCGCACCGGCAGACGGAACGGGACTCTGGTCATGCTGCACTTATTTTGCTGCCAGAGACTGTATCACACACGCGTCGGCCGCCGGCTAAAACCGGCAGCTGGCTCGTTGGTCTAGGGGTATGATTCTCGCTTTGGGTGCGAGAGGTCCTGGGTTCAAATCCAGGTTGAGACAGTTTTTTTTTTTTTTTTTTTTTTTTTTGTTTTGTACTATACTGTTTTCGATCCGTAAACCGACATATTTTTTTCGTGGTGGTGGCGTGAACTTGTTGGTCCTGTGCAGAGCAGGGCAGGGCTGGCGCTAATTGAATAATTTTTTTTTTTTTTTTTTTTTTGGTGGTGGTGGCGTGAACTTGATTGGTTCTGTGCAGAGCAGGGCAGGGCTGGGCTATTATTTTACTTTTTTTTTTTTTTTTTTTTTTTTTTTTTGGTGGTTTTTTTGGTGGTGGTGGCGGAACTTGATTGGTCCTGTGCAGAGCAGGGCAGGGCTGGCTATTGCTAATAATTTTTTTTTTTTTTTTTTTTTTTTTTGGTGGTGGCGTGAATGGCTTTTTTTTTTTTTTTTTTTTTTTTTTTTTTTTTTTTTTGGTGGTGGCGTGAACTTGATTGGTCCTGTGCAGAGCAGGGCAGGGCTGGCGCTATTGCCAATAATTTTTTTTTTTTTTTTTTTTTTTTTTTGGTGGTGGTGGTGAACTTGTTGGTCCTGTGCAGTGCAGTCCAGGGCAGGGCTGGGCTGGCTTTTTTTTTTTTTTTTTTTTTTTTTTTTTTTTTTTTTTGGTGGTGGCGTGAACTTGATTGGTCCTGTGCAGAGCAGGGCAGGGCTGGCTTTTTTTTTTTTTTTTTTTTTTTTTTGGTGGTGGTGGCGTGAACTGATTGGTCCTTTTTTTTTTTTTTTTTTTTTTTTTGGTGGTGGTGGTGAACTTGATTGGTCCTGTGCAGAGCAGGGCAGGGCAGGGCTGGGCGCTGCTTTTTTGAATAATTTTTTTTTTTTTTTTTTTTTTTTTGGTGGTGGTGGCGTGAACTTGATTGGTCCTGTGCAGAGCAGGGCAGGGCAGGGCTGGGCTTGGCTTTTTTTTTTTTTTTTTTTTTTTTTACGTGGTGGTGGCGTGAACTGATTGGTCCTGTGCAGAGCAGGGCAGGGCAGGGCTAATGCTAATAATTTTTTTTATTTTTTTTTTTTTTTTTTTTTTTTTGGTGGTGGCGTGAACTTGTTGGTCCTGTGCAGAGCAGGGCAGGGCAGGGCTGGGGCTATTGGATAATTTTTTTTTTTTTTTTTTTTTTTTAGGGTGGTGGTGAACTTGATTGGTCCTGTGCAGAGCAGGGGCAGGGCTTTTTTTTTTTTTTTTTTTTTTTTTTTTTTTTTTTTTTTTGGTGGTGGCGTGAACTTGATTGGTCCTGTGCAGAGCAGGGCAGGGCTGGCGCTGTTACTTGAATTTTTTTTTTTTTTTTTTTTTTTTTGGTGGTGGCGTGAACTTGATTGGTCCTGTGCAGAGCAGGGCAGGGCTTTTTTTTTTTTTTTTTTTTTTTTGGTGGTGGCGTGAGGGTCCTGTGCAGGCAGCAGGGCAGGGCTGGGCGGGCCTTTTTTTTTTTTTTTTTTTTTTTTTTTTTTTTTTTTTTTTTTTTTTTTTTTTTTTTTTTTTTTTGGTGGTGGCGTGAACTTTTGGTCCTGTGCAGAGCAGGGCAGGGCTGGCGCTATTAATTGAATAATTTTTTTTTTTTTTTTTTTTTTTTTGGTGGTGGCGTGAACTTGATTGGTCCTGTGCAGAGCAGGGCAGGGGGCAGGGCGCTAGGGCAATAATTTTTTTTTTTTTTTTTTTTACGTGGTGGTGGCGTGAACTTGATTGGTCCTGTGCAGAGCAGGGCAGGGCTTTTTTTTTTTTTTTTTTTTTTTTTTTTTTTTGGTGGTGGCGTGAACTTGATTGGTCCTGTGCAGAGCAGGGCAGGGCAGGGCCGGGCTGGCGCTATTAATTTTTTTTTTTTTTTTTTTTTTTTTTTTGGTGGTGGCGTGAACTTGATTGGTCCTGTGCAGAGCAGGGCAGGGCAGGGCAGGGCTGGCGCTAATTTTTTAATTTTTTTTTTTTTTTTTTTTTTTTGGTGGTGGCGTGAACTTGTTGGTCCTGTGCAGAGCAGGGCAGGGCAGGGCAG
>JAHFZB010000708.1:0-24264 GCA_036884735.1 Huso huso
CAGCTCGCCAGCTCCCTGGCACCTGCCCAGCACGCCAAGATTCGCCCAGCAACCCCGCGCGGTCCCAGCGACTCGCAAATGGTCCCCGGGTGCACATCCCCATCACGCGCACAGGCCCCAGCGCGACCTTACGCAGGGTCCCAGCGGCTCCGCCAAACGTCCCTTGCACCTCCCAGGCGCTGCGTAACGGACACTCAGCTTAATACCACACGAGGTCCCAGCGGCTCGCCAACCATCCCTGGCTCCTCCCCAGCACACACACGGGCACCAGCGACCCTGTAGGGTCCCAGCTGCCGCCAAAATGGTTCTTGCACCTACTCCAGCACGGACAGTGCCCAGCAGTAACCCTCGCGATGGTCCCAGTGGCTCCGCCAAATGTCCCTGACACCTCCCTCATCGCGGCGCACTAGGCCCAGCGACTCCTCGCGACGGGTCCCAGCTGCTCGCCAAACTGTCCCTGACACTCCCCAGAGCTAGCACGACACTAGCAGCAACCCCGCTATCGGGTTCCCAGCGGCTCGCCAAATTGTCCTCGGTACTCCTTAGCACGCCACGCCTGTCACCAGCGACCGCTGCCGCAGGGGTCCCAGCGCTCGCTAAACGGGTTCCTGGCACCTCCCAGCACACGACGGGCCCCAGCCACTGCCAGAGTCCCAGCGTTCTCACGCAAATGTTCCCTGGCACATCTCATGCACTTGCAGGTCCCAGTAACATCGCACCGGGGTCCCAGCGGCTCACCACAATGATACCTGGCTCCCTCCCCAGCACGCGACGGGATTCCAGCTGCACTCGGCTGGTGTCCCTGTGTAGCTCTCGCCAAATGTTCCCTGTATTCTCCCCAGCGCCGCAAGATTGGGGCCAAGCGCACTCTGCAGTGGGTCCCCTGCAGCTCACAGCACCTCTGAGACACCCCAGCGTGACTGGGCCACACCCCTGGGGTCCCTCCCAGCTGATCAGCTAACCGTCCCTGGCATCTCCCAGCGCGCGACAGGGCCCAGCTGCACCAATGCTGAGGGTCCCATGCATAGCTAAAAGCAGTCCCTGCACCTCCCGCGACATAAACCAGCTGCATCTTGCTGGGTCCCAGCTGCTCGCCAGCCATCCCTGGTAACTACCACTACACTGCCGGGGCCACAGCTGGCCCCACACGCGCAGAGGGATCCCAGCTGCTCGCCAAACGGTCCCTGGCACCTCCCCAGCACGCACACTGTCACTAGCGACCATGCTAGGGTCCCAAGCTGCTCACAAACGGTCCCTGGCACCTCCTCAGCACGCGCGATCGGCACCAGTAACCCCTGCTAGGGTCCCAATATTTCCAAATGGTCCCCAGACCCTCCTATATGAATGTGTGGTCTCCAGCAACTCTGTTTCTTTGTCTCAGGCTCGCCAAAGTGTCCCTGGCACCACCCCATGCACAAGTGCATCGACACTAGCGCACTCCTAATGCTGGGGTCCCAGCCTTGCTCGCACTGGTCCCTGGCACCTCCCCAGCAGGTGACATTCCCAGCTGCACCCCATGTGGGTCCCAGCTGCCTGTGAATGGTTCCTGGCACCTGCCGCTGACAACAGCACCCATAACTCTGCAAATGTGGTCCCAGCCGCCAAACCGGTCCCTTGCACCTCCTCCATGTGCATCAGTCTCTAGCGGCCCCTTGCTGGGTTCCTCCTCAGGCCTCCGCCAAACTGTCCCTGCACCTCCCCAGCACACATCGAGTCTCCCCACCCCATCCCTGCAGGATCCCAGAGGTTTCAATGGTCCCTGGTACCTCCCTGAAGGCGACTGGATCCAGCTGAATTTACGCTAAGGTACCATCTGTCACCAAATGGTCCCTGGCACTCTCCGCGAGGCGACGTGGTCCTCAGTGGATCTCACCACTGAAGCCCCAGCGGCTCGCAAACGGTCCCCAGGAGCATTCTCCCCAGCACGCCATCGCGGTACCCAGCTAGCTACCCCATGGAGTCCCCAACTGCCGCCAGTCGCCTGGCGCCCCTCTTAAAGACACATCGGGCCCCAGGACCCTGCATCGGTGTCTCCAGTTGCTCGCTAAATGTATTGTCCCTGGTACCACACCAGCACGCGACTTAGCACAAAAGTGACTCTGCAGGTCCCAGCTGCTCACTAAATGTCCCGGTTCTCCCTTATGTGACGATTGGTTAAGAAGCGACCCTGGGTCCTAGTAAGTACCTTAAACGTCCCTTGGCGCTTCCTCAGCATGCGACTTGGGACTCAGCGACCTCGCACCTCGCTAGTCCCGGGCGTTGCCAAATGTCTCAGTGCCCTCCTGCGACGACGATGCCCCAGCAACCACACCCCCTGCCATGGGTCCTGAAGGCATGCCAACGGCCCTGGCACTTCCCCCAGCACGCCGCCACATCGGACCCGGCAACCATGCGGTATCCTGCGCTGTTTCCAAAGGACCCTGTCACCTCCAAAGACAAGTGCATCGGAGCGCCAGCGACCCCATGCGGGTTCAGCGGTCACCAAAATGGTCCTTGCACTTCGCACAAGACGTGCACCAGCGACTTCAAGATGTCCAGTAATGCTAACCGGTCCCTGGTACGCCCTCAGCAATGCTGCATTTGCCCCAGCGACGACGCTGGGGTACGAAATAATAAATATTCCTGGCACCTCCCCAGCACACGAGGGGCCATAGTTAGCCCGCACAGGCCCCAGCAGTTGCCACAAACGGTCCCTGGCACCTCCCCAGCACGCAGACTGGGCCCAGCGACCCCCGCCGTGAGTCCCCAACTCGCAAATGATCCCTGGTACCCCCCCACAAAGATTTCTGGCCCAGCGAACCCAATGCGGGTCCCAGCAGCTGGAAAATGGTCCCTGCACCTCCCCAGCATGAGCACGGGCCCCAGAGACCCCGTCAGTCCCAGTGGTCGCCAAATGGTCCCGGGTACCTAAAGCATGTGTATAGGTCCCAGCGCCTTTGACCGGGGTCCAAGAGGTTGCCAAATGGTCCCTGGCACATCTCAGAAGGCAGGGAGCCCAGCGACCCCAGGGCTAACCTGCTGCCTCGTCAAATGGTCCCCTGGCCTCCCCCCCAGCGGAGCATCGCCCCAGAGACCCCTGCGGACCTGAGCTGCCGCCAAACGTCCCTGGCACCCCCCAGCACGCCAAGCATTCAATTTCAGATACACCCCATTTGGTCCCAACGGCTCAAACCCGACCCTGGAGGCCTCCCAGACTGGCTCCCATGACCCCTCAAGGTGGGTCCCAGTGGCCTGCAAACTGTCCCCTGGCACCTCCCTAGCTACAAGAGATGTCTCACCTCACAGCTTAATTCCCTCAAGATGTGTCCCAGGCTCTAAACGATCCCTGGCACCTCCCAGCACGCCAAGATCGGGCTCCAAGTGACCACCTTCCACTGATCCCAGCGCCTTTCAAAATGGTGATCTCTCTGCACTCACTAGCACACAAAGAGGGTCCCCAGCCACCTCGCTGAGTCCCTGTAACTCGCGGTAAAATGATCCCTGGTACCTCCCCAGCGCACGCACTTGGCTCCAGCGAACCCACTTCCGGGTCCCAGTAGCTGGAAAATGGTCCCTGGCACCTCCCCAGCAACCGCAGGCCCCAGAGACCCCCGCCGGGGTCCCAGTGGCTATAAATGGTCCTGGTACCTCAAGCATGTGTATAGGTCCCAAGCGTCTTTGCGGGTCCATAAAGCATCCCCGGCAGGGTCCCAGCAGCGGCCGCCAAACGTCCCTTGTACCTCCCCAGCGTGCCCACGGCCCCAGTGACCCCCACGGGTCTGGGTAAACCCAGCACCTGCACGCGCACATTCCTGGTACCCCTCAGAGCCAAACCGACCCTGGGCCCACGCCGTGACCCCCGACTTGGTGGGTCTCAGCGGCTGGCACCTCCCGGCATGTTCTGGCACCCCTACGGTGTCACGGCCGCGATCCTGGATCCCAGCAACGCCAAGTGACCACTCACGGGTCCCAGCGGACCTGCAAATGGTCCTGGCACCTCACTAGCATCGCGGGGTCCCCGCCACCCATAGAGTCCTACTTCGCAAAATAATCCCGCCTAACTCACAATGATCCTCGTCTCTCTCGAAGGCAGGCGTAAAGATAGCCCTGAGACCCCGCTGGATCCGGACCGCACAACAACGTCCCTGCACTTATTTTAGCATGCGCACGGGCTCCAGCACACCCACGCTGGGTCCCAGCTGCTCAAATGGTCCCTGGTGCCTCAAGAGGCATGACACGGGCCCAGAGACTCTGCTTAGGTGTCCCAGCGGGTTTGCTAAGTGGTCCCGGCCCATCCCCAGCACACAAGATTGGACCCAGTGACCCCTGCCACAGTCCCAGCTGGATTTCCGCCAAATGGTCCCTGGCTCTCCCAGCACACGATGGGTCCTTAGGCTGCTGGCCTCATGCTGCTGGGTCCCAGCACCGGCTAAATGGTCCCTTGCCCTCCCAGTACGTTGAAGGGCTCCCCAGCCACTCCCACGCTGGGCGTCCCTGCAACCAATGGTCTTGGTGGCTCCTCCCCAGCGTGACGCGATTCCTCACCAGCGACTCCCACTAAGTCCCAAAGGCATCTTGCAACCCCTCCCTGGCACTCTCCTGCCAAAGATGTGAATGCTCACCACACCCCACTGCCTGTATCCCGAGCGGCACAACAATGATCCCCGTCACCTGTGCAGCACGCAGACCGGGCCCATAAACACCAAGAGGGGTCCCAGCTGTTCTCCAAAGGATCCCTGTTACCTCCAGCATGGCGCATCGAGCCAGCACCTGCGCAAGTGGGTCCGTGCTGCTCACCAGTCCCCTGGCACCTCCCTTAGGATCGCCAAGACGAGGTTCAGCTGACCTTCATGCCAGTGGGGTCCTGAAGCTGTGGCCTAAACGTCCCTGGCACTTTCCCAGCACGGACACTAAGTATCAGGCTAACTCCACAGACGAGGTCCCATGCCACGCCCAAATGACCCCTGGGTACCTCCCAGGCACGCTGCATTTGCTCCAATGACTTCACTGGTTCCTGTACCCTTCACCAAATGGTCCCCTCACACCTCCCGGCGTGAGCATCGGCCCCAGAGACCTTTCGGGGTCCCAGCAGCACTAAACGGACCCTGGCACCTCCAGCGACGCCGCCACGGGCTCCAATGACTTCACGCAGGGTCCCAGTGGCTCGCCAAATGGTCCCTGGCACTTCCAAGCACGTGCATAGCTTCCAGCATCTGACGGGGTCCAAGCTCGCCAAATGGTCCCTGGCACATCCGCAGCGGCGCAGGAGGCCCAGCTACCCCAGGCTGGGTCCCAGCGGCTCGTCAAATGGTTCCTGGTACCTCCCCAGCTGCGTGCCCCAGAGACCCGCGCTGGGTCCGGCGTGCTCGCCAAACGGGTCCTGGATCCTCCACAGACGCCACGGCATTCCCACGCGGGGTCACAGAGGCTCTCCAAAATGTCCTTGGCACCTCCCAAGCGCAGACACTGGGCCCCAGAGACCCCAGCGCTGGATCCGACCCGGCACAACAAACGGTCCCTGGCACCTACGCAGCACTTTAGAAGGCGCAGCAAACCCATCATGGTCCCAAAGAAACGCTTGTAAATGGTCCCCTGAGTGCCTCCAAGAGCACACGACGGCCGGCAGTAACCCCTCGAGGGAAGGCCCAGCGTCGCCAAATGCTCCCCTTGCACTTCCCCACAAGACGGGTCCTTAGAGACCCTGGTGTGCAGTCCCATCGGCTGCTGTGGGTGGTCCCTGGGCTCACCTCAGCACATCGGGACCCAGCGACCAGTCCCCAGCCACTCGCCAAACGGCCCCTGGCCTCAGCATGCGAGGGGCTCCAGCCACCCCACGCGGGGTCTCTTCAACTCACAAATGGTTCCCAAGGGCCTCCCAAGACGACTACCTGGGCTCCATGCACTCACTGGGGTCCCAGCGCACCGCAAACCTCCCTGGCACTCCTGGGGCTACACTTGACGCTCACCTCAGCTTACCCCACGCCAGTCCGAAGGCCACCCGAATCCATCCCTGGCACCTTCCGCGCAGCACGGGCCCAAGGCAACACCGGGGTCAGCTGCCTCAAAGGATCCCTGTCACCTCCAACGCACGTGGACGGGGCGCCAGCGACCCGTCACGGGGTCCAAGCGGCTCACCAAATGGTCCCTGGCACCTCCCATTCGTGCCCGATACCAGCGACCCACGGGGTCCCAGTGAGTCGCTAAAGAACATAAGAACATAAGAAAGTTTACAAGCGAGGAGGCCATTCAGCCCATCTTGCTCGTTTGTTGTTAGTAGCTTATTGATCCCAGAATCTCATCAACAGCTTTTGAAAGATCCCAGTAGGTTCAACAACAACATTACTGGGGAGTTGGTTCCAGACCCTCACAATTCTCTGTGTAAAAAGTGCTCCTATTTTCTGTTCTGAATGCCCTTTATCTAATCTCCATTTATGACCCCTGGTCCTTTTTTCTTTTTTCAAGTCAAAGAAGTCCCCTGGTTGACATTGTCTATACCTTTTAGGATTTTGAATGTTTGAATCAGATCGCCGACCAGTAGTCTCTTTGTTCAAGACTGAATAGATTAAATTCTTTTAGCCTGTCTGCATACGACATGCCTTTTAAACCCGGGATAATTCTGGTTGCTCTTCTTTGCACTCTTTCTAGAGCAGCAATATCTTTTGTAACGAGGTGACCAGAACTGAACACAATATTCTAGGTGAGGTCTTACTAATGCATTGTAGAGTTTTAACATTACTTCCTTGATTTAAATTCAACACTTCACAATATATCCAAGCATCTTGTTAGCCTTTTTATAGCTTCCCCACATTGTCTAGATGAAGACATTTCTGAGTCAACATAAACTCCTAGGTCTTTTCAACGGTCCCTGGCACCTCCCAGGACGCCAAGACGAGGCTCAGCAACCCCGCTGGGGTCCAACGGCTCGGAAACGGTCCTGACACCTCCCAACACGCGCACTGTGCCCAGCGACCTTGTGGGATCCCGGCTCGCCAAATGGTCCTTGCACCTCCCCAGCACGGGCACTGGGTCCAGCTACCCACGCGGGGCACAGCTGCTGGCCAACATTCCCTGGCACCACCTCACACGCAGGGGCCACAGTTAGCCTGCACAGGGCCCCAGCAGATCGCCAAACGGTCTCTGGCACCTCCCAGCACGCGGCATCTGCCCAGCGACTGCTTCAGGAACCCAGCGCACGCCAAACGGGTCCGGTACCTCCCCAGCGCACGCAGACAGTGCCCACCCACCCAACTCGGGTCCCAGGGGCTCAACAAATGGCCCCTAGCTCCCCTCCAGCTGCCACAAGACGGGGCCCAGCGACCCCGCTGGTGTCCCAGGAGCTCGCCAAATGATCCCTGGCACCTCCCAACACGCCGCACGGCCCCAGAGACCCAGCTGTCCCTGCAGTCGCCAAATGTTCTGGTATCTCCTCAGCGCACGCACTGGGAAAAGCGACTCCCACGTAGTCCCAGCGCTCGCCAAACGGTCACTGGTACCTCCCCCAGCAGCGCACGGGCTCCAGCACCTCAAGAGGGGTCTCAGCTGCTCACTAAATGGACCTTGGTACCTTCCCCAGCTCACGCGATGGCTCCCTGTGCTTAGTCTGCTGCAGGTCCCCCCCAGCGGATCGCCAAATGTCCCTGGTAACTCCCCATTATGTAGCATCTAGGGACCAATTAATCAAGACGCGGGCACGGGCTCTCAAACAACCCTGCACCTCCCCAGGTTAACGCCGCGATCGGGCTCCCATGGCTCCCGCTGGGGGTCCCAGCTGGTCGCCAAACGCATCCTGGTGTACTCCTCCCAGCACGCCGCGACACTGGGCTCAGCTTACCATGCTGGGTCCCAGCGAAATGGACCCTGCACCCCAGCGCAGCACTGCCCCAGCAATCTCACACGGGTTCCCAACGGGTCGCCATATGGTCCATGGCCCTCCCATGAAGACTGGGGCCCAAAGCTTACTCCCAGATCTGGGTCCAACTGCTCAGCCACTGTCCCGTGGAGACTGCCCCTCAGCGCCGATCACGGGCCCCAGAGACCCATGGGCGAAGTACAGAGCGGCTTCGCCAAATGGTCCCTGGCACCTCCCCAGCACGCCAAGACAGGGGCCCAGCGACCGCTGGGTCCCAGCTGCACGCCAAACGGTCCCTGGCACCTTCCCAGCATGGACACTGGGCAGCTAACCCGCGAGGAGTCCCAGCGGCACGCCAAACCGACCCTGGCACCTCCCAGGCAGCCAAGACGGGCTCCAATGACTTCAATGCTGTGTCCCAGTGTCTCACCAAATGGTCCCTGGCACCTCCCAGCGTGAGCAAGGGGCCTAGAGACCCCAAGCGGCACGCCAAACGGACCTTGGCACCTCCCAGGCCACACGGGCTCCAATGACTTCACGCTGGGTCCCAGTGTCTCACCAAATGGTCCCTGCACCTCCCCAGCGTGAGCACGGGCCCCAGACCCCGCTCGGGGTCCCAGTGGCTCGCCAAATGGTCCCTGGCACCTCCCAAGCACGTGCATAGCTCCCAGCATCTTTGACCGGGGGTCCAAGTGGCTCGCCAAATGGTCCCTGGCACACATCCAGAGAGGCCCTTGACCCCAGGCTGGGTCCCAGCGGCTCGTCAAATGGTCCCTGGTACCTCCCCAGCGAAACACGTGCCCCCAGAGACCCTGGCAAGGTCAGCAGCTCGCCAAACGGTCCTGGAGCCTCCCAGCATCGCCGACAGGCGACCCCGTGGGGTCACAGAGGCTCGCCAAATGTCCTTGGCACCTTCCAGCACGGACACTGGGCACAGCTAACCGGCGACGAGTCCCAGCGCGGCCCGCCAAACCGACCCTGGCACCTCCCAGGCAGCGCCGCGACGGGTCTCAAAAAGACTTCACGCTGGGTCTCAGTGTCTCACCAAATGGTCCCTGGAGCCTCACAGCAAGCGACAGGCGAACCCACGAGGGTCACAGAGGCTCGCCAATGTCTGGCACCTCCCAGCCGCAGCACTGGGCCCCAGAGACCCAGCTGGATCCGACCCGGCACAACAAAGCGGTCCCTGGCACCCACACGCAGGCATGCTGACGGGCCCAGCACCCACCTAGGGTCCCAGCGGCTCGCTTAAATGGTCCCTTGTGCTCAAGAGTACATTTTATCGTGGCCACAGCAACTTTCGCTGGAAGTCCCAGCTGCTCGCCAAATGCTCCCTTTCACTTCCCAGCTGACGACGAGTCCCAGAGAATCTCTGCAGGGTCCGACGGGTTTGCTAAGTGGTCCCCTGGCCCATCCTCAGCAGCAAGAGGGGGTTCCTGTGCCACCCCACGCTGGGTCCCTCCTGCAAATCGCCAAATGGCCTCTTGGTAATTCCTCCCCACAAGACGCATCTGGGCCCAGCTACCCCACTGGGTCCCAGCTGCACGGGCAAACTCTCCCTGGCACCTCTCCTGGGCATCGCCTCACCAGCTGCACCCCACGCTGGATCCTGGGAAGGCACACCAAACGATCCCTGGCACCTGCGCAGCATGCACACGGGCCCAGCAACACCGCTGGGTCCCAGCTGCTCCAAAGGATCCCCACACCCAGCACGCCATCCGGGCGCCAGCGACCCTTTGCGGGGGTCCAAGTGGCTCACCAAATGGTCCCTGGCACCTCCCATTCACAAGACGGCACCAGCGACCCACACGGGTCCCAGTGGGTCAAACCGTCCCTGGCACCTCCCCAGGACGCCAAGACGGGCCCAGCGACCCCGCCGTCCCAACGGCTGTGAAACGTCCCTGACACCTCCCCAACACGCAAGATTGTGCCCAGCGACCCCGCACGGGATCCCAGCAGTTCGCCAAACGGTCGCTGGCACCTCCCCAGCACGCACTGGGCCCAGCGACCCTGCTCGGGGACCCAGCGGCACGCCAAACGGGTCCCTGGTACCTCCCCACGCACGCACGGTGCCCACCGACCCAACCTCGGGGTCCCAGGGGCTCACCAAATGGTCCCTAGCCCCTCTCCAGCTGCCAAGACGGGCCCAGCGACCCTGTCGGTTGTCCCAGCAGCTCGCCTAATGATCCCTGGCACCTCCCCAACAGGCAAGACGGGCCCCAGGAGACCCAGCTGGGTCCCCAGTGTCATTAAATGTTCTGGGTCCCAGCCACAAGACTGGGCAAGCGCATCTCACGGGGTCCCAGTGGCTCGCCAAACGGTCACTGGTACTCCCCTAGCGAGCACACGGGCCCCAGCACCCCGCACACAGGGTCTCAGCAGCTCAGCCAAATGGACCTTGGTACCCCTGTTCACACGCACAATCCCCAGCGACCCCAAGGTGGGGTCCCAGCGATCGCTAAAATGTCCCTGGCAACTCCCCCATCGCACTAGACCAGCGACCGTGACGCGGGTACGAAGGGTCGCTAAATAAGTCCCTGGCACCTCCCCAGCACGCTAAGACGACCCCATCAACCCGCTGGGGTACCAGCGGCTCGCAATGGACCCTGGCACATCCCAGCTACAGAACGCTCCCAGCAACTTCACACGGGGTCCCAACGGGTCGCCATATGGTCCATGGCCCTCCCCAGCGAGCGCACGAGGCCCAGCGACCCCAGACGGGTCCAACCGCTCGCCTAATGGTCCCTGGCACGCCCCCAGCGCGATCACGGGCCCCAGAGACCCCGCTCGGTGTCCCAGCGCACGCCAAACGGACCTGGCACCTCCCAGGCACGCCGCCATTGGCTCCAATGACTTCATGCTGGGTCCCAGTGTCTCACCAAATTGTCCTGGCACCTCCCCAGCGTGAGCACAGGCCCCAGAGACCCCTCTGGGGTCCCAGCACGTAAACGGACCCTGGCACCTCCCAGGCACGCGCACGGGCTCCAATGACTTCACGCGGGGTCCCAGTGTCTCACCAAATGGTCCCTGGCACCTCCCCAGCGTGAGCACAGGCCCCAGAGACCCTGCTCGGGGTCCCAGTGGCTCGCCAAATGGTCCCTGCACCTCGGCACGTGCATAGCTCCCAGCATCTTTGACTGGGTCCAGCGGCTCGCCAAATGGTCCATGGCACATCCATGGCCGAGGAGGCCCAGCTAACCCCAGGCTGGGTCCGAGCTGCTCGCCGTCTCCCTGGCACCTCCACAGCACGCCATCGGCCCCAGCGACACAAAAAGGGGGTCAGGTTCGCCAAGCCATCCCTGGTACCTCCCCAGCCGCACACCTGGGTCCAGCGACCCGCGTGTAGTCGCAGCCCGGCTCGCAAATGGTCCTGGCACATCCCTAAGCGCCACGCGGGGCCCCAACAACCGCCGACGGGTCCCAGCCACTATCTTACATGATCACGGCCCCTCCCCAGTGAGCGCGCCTTGGCCCAGCTGAGCCCAGGCGGGTCCAACCGCTCGCCTAATGGTCCCTAGCACGTCCCCAGCGATCACGGGCCCCAGACCCCCTGGGTAATGAAGCGGCACGCCAAACGGACCCTGGCACCTCCAGGCACGCCGCACGGGTCTAATGACTTCAATGTGGGTCCCAGTGTCTCACCAAATGGTCCCTGGTACCTTCCCAACGCGTTCCCCAGAGACCCCAAGGGTCTGAGCTGCCGGGCCAAAGGTCCCTGGCACCCCCCAGCACGCCAAGACATTCACCAGATACCCCACTGGGTCCCAACGGCTCGGGCTAAACCGACCCCTGGCGCTTTTCCCAGCCCCAAGACGGGGCCCCAGCGACCCCACACAGGGTCCCAGTTGCTCGCCAAATGCCCCTGGCACCTCCCTCAGCTACAAGACGGGGCCCCAGCGACCTCAAGACGGGGTCCCAGCTGGTCGCAAATGGTCCCTGGCACCTCCCCAGCATGCACATTTGGCCCACCGATTTCCCGCGGGGTCCCAGCAGCACTCCAAACTGTCCCTGGCACCTGCCGAAAGCATCGCCAAGACGGGGCCCAGCGACCCGCTGGGTCCCAGTGGGTCACCAAACGTCCCTGGCACCTCCCCAGCCTTTTGACGTCAACCAGCGACCCGCTGGGGTCCCAGCAGTCGCAAAACCATCCCTGGCCCCTCCCCAGCACGCCAAGACGGGACCTGGGTGACCACTTGCGGGATCCCAGCGGATCGCCAAACGGTCCCTGGCTCCTCTCCAGCATGTGCAGGGTCCCCAGCCACCCCGCGCGGAGTCCCTGCAACTCGCAAAATGATCCCTGGTACCTCCCCAGCGCACGCACTTGGCCCAGCGAACCCACGCGGGGTCCCAGCAGCTGGAAAATGGTCCCTGGCACCTCCCCAGCGTGAGCACGTCCCCAGAGACCCCGCTCGGGGTCCCAGTGGCTCGCCAAATGGTCCCTGGTACCTCCAAAGCACGTGTATAGGTCCCAGCGTCTTTGACCGGGGTCCAAGAGGCTCGCCAAATGGTCCCTGGCACATCCGCAGCGCGCAGGAGGCCCAGCGACCCCAGGCTGGGTCCCAGCGGCTCGTCAAATGGTCCCTGGTACCTCCCAGGCGCGAGCAACCTGCCCCAGAGACCCCTGCGGGGTCTGAGCGGCACGCCAAACCATCCCTGGCCCATCCACAACGCCGCCACGGGGCACAGCCTGACCCAGCGGAATCCCAGCGGCTCGCCATATGTCCCTAGCCCCACCTCTTCAGCCTTGCCACGGGGCCCCAGCGACCCGTCAGGTGTCCAACAGCTCGCCAAATGATCCTGGCACCTCCCCAACAGCGCAGACCCCAGAAGCCAGTGGTCCTGGCCGCCAAATGTTCCTGGTATCTCCCCAGCGCGCACTGGGCCACGCACAATCTGGCGACCCCACGTGGGGTCCCAGCAGATCGCCAAAATGTCCTGGCAACTCACCCTTGGCGCTACCTGGGACTGCATGACCGCCGCAGCGAGAATGCAGCGGCTCGCCAAATAGTCCCTGGTACCTCCCCAGCACGGCGCACTGGGCCCAGCGATTTGACCATGTGCGAGAATTCAACCGACTTACAATGGACCCTGGCATCCCACAAGCGCCGCGTGCAGGCCCAACAACATCGCACCGGGTCCCAGCGGCTCGCAAATGATACTGGCCCCTCCCCAGCGCAGGCACGATTCCAGCGACCCGCTGGGGTCCCAGCAGCACGCCAAACAGCCCCTGGCGCCCCCAGCACGCCAAGACGGGACCCAGCGACCCCACAAGGCCCCAGCTGCTCTCCAAAGGATCCCTGGCACCTCCAGCAGCATGCGCACTGTCCAGCGACCGCACGCGGGGGCACGAAGCGCTGGCCAAATATTTCCTGGCACCTCCCAGCACACGCAGGGGCCACAGTTAGCCTGCACAGGGCCCCAGCAGTTTGCCAAACGGTCCCTGGCACCTCCCCAGCACGTGCACTGGGCCCAGCGACCCCGTCGGGTGTCCCAGTAGTTCGCCAAATGATCCCTGGTATCTCCCAGCGCCAACCGGGCCAAGCGACCAATGGGGTCCCAGCTGCTCGCCAAACGGTCACTGGTACCTCCCAGCACCGCACAATCCCCAGCGACCCCGCGTGGGGTCCCAGCGATCACTAAATTGTCCTTGGCAACTCCCCATCGCACGCACTAGGACCAGCGACCAGACTGGCTGGGCACGAGCGGCTCGCCAAATAGTCCCTGGCACATCCCAGCACGCAAGACGGGCTCCAGCGACCCGCCGGGGGTCCCAACAGATCACTAAATTGTCCCAACGCTCCCCATCGCACGCAGGACCAGCGACCGCGGGTACGAATGCGAGCTCGCCAACAGTCCCGGCACATCCCAGCACGCGACGGGCCCTAGCCCGTGGGGGTCCCAGCGGTCACCAAACGATCCCTGGTACCTCCCAGCACGCGCACTGGACCCAGCGACCATGCGCGGGTCCCAGCTACTCGCAATGGACCCCTGGCATCCCCATCAAGAACGGCCCCAGCAACTCACACGGGTCCCAACGGGTCGCCATATGGTCCATGGCCCCTCCCCAGTGGCGCTTCCTGGGCCCAGCGAGCCCAGACGGGGTCCAACCGCTCGCCTAATGGTCCCTGGCACGCCCCCAGCGATCCCCACGGGCCCCAGAGACCCCTGCAAGGGTACGAGCGGCACGCCAAACGGACCCTGGCACCTCCCAGGCACGCGCAGAGACGGGCTCCAATGACTTCAATGCTGGGTCCCAGTGTTCACCAAATGGTCCCTGGTACTCCCCCGAGCATCGTGTTCCCAGAGACCCGCTGGGGTCTGAGCTGCTCGCCAAACGGTCCCTGGCACCTCCCAGCACGCGCACATTCACCAGATACCCCACGCGGGGTCCCAACGGCTCGCCAAACCGACCCTGGCGCCTTCCCAGCGCCCGCACGGGCCCCAGCGACCCCACACAGGGTCCCAGCTGCTCGCCAAATGCTCCCTGGCACCTCCCCTACAAGACGGGCCCCAGCGACCTCAAGACGGGTCCCAGCGGCTCGCCAAATGGTCCCTGGCACCTCCCCAGCATGCGCACTTGGCCCACCGACCCCCTGCGGGGTCCCAGCAGCACTCCAAACTGTCCCTGGCACCTGCCGAGCACGCCAGACGGGCCCAGCGACTGGGGTCCCAGTGGGTCACCAAACGGTCCCTGGCACCTCCCCAGCGCGCGCACGTTCACCAGCGACCCCGCGCGGGGTCCCAGCGGCTCACAAAACGATCCCTGGCACCTCCCCAGCACGCGCACGGGCCCAAGTGACCACTCGCGGGATCCCAGCAGCTCGCCAAATGATCTCTGGCACCTCACCAGCACACCACTGGCCCCAGCCACCACTCGCGGGATCCCAGCGGCTCGCCAAACGGTCCCTGGCCCCTCTCCAGCATGTGCAGGGTCCCCAGCCACCCCGCGCGGAGTCCCTGCAACTCGCAAAATGATCCCTGGTACCTCCCCAGCGCACGCACTTGGCCCAGCGAACCCACGCGGGGTCCCAGCAGCTGGAAAATGGTCCCTGGCACCTCCCAGCGTGAGCACGGGCCACAGAGACCCCGCCGGGTCCCAGTGGCTCGCCAAATGGTCCCTGGTACCTCCAAAGCACGTGTATAGGTCCCAGCGTCTTTGACCGGGGTCCAAGAGGCTCGCCAAATGGTCCTGGCACATCCGCAGCGCGCAGGGAGGCCCAGCGACCCCAGGCTGGGTCCCAGGCTCTCGTCAATGGTCCTGGTACCTCCCCAGCGTGAGAGATATCGCACCCCAGAGACCCTGGGGTCTGAGCGTAAGCCCGCCAAACGTCCCTTGCACCTCCCAGCACGCCAAGACATTCACCAGATACCCCACGTTGGGTCCCAACGTCGCCAAACGGGCCTGGCGGCTTTCCCAGGGCCACAAGATCGGGCCCCAGCGACCCCTGCGGGGTCCCAGTGGGTCACCAAACTGTCCCTGGCACCTCCCCAAGATAAACCACTAGCGACCAAGACGGGTCCCAGCGCTCAAGAAAACCATCCCTTGGCACCTCCCCAGCACGCCAAAGACGGCCCAAGTGACCACACTGCGGGATCCCAGCTGCTCGCCAAATGATCTCTGGCACTCATCAGCATGCGGGGTCCCCAGCCACCCCGCGGAGTCCCTGCAACCGCGAAAATGATCCCTGGTACCTCCCCAGCAAAGACACTTGGCCCAGCGAACCCACACGGGTCCCAGCAGCTGGAAAATGGTCCCTGGTACCTCCCCACCACGCCGCGCACTGGTCCCAGCAATGCCGCTGGGTCCCAGCGCACGCCCAACGGGTCCCTGACACATCCCCAACACGCCAAGACGGGCCCAGCGATCCCAAGCAGCGCCCCACCTGCCCTCGCCAATCTGTCCCTGGCACCTCCCCAGCACACACTGGGCCCAGCGACCCGCGTGGGGTCCAAGCGACTCACCAAATGTTCTGCCCCTCCCCAGCATGCGACGGGGGCCCAGCGACATGCCAAGAGGGTCCCAGCTGCTCTGCAAACGGTCCATGGCACCACCCAGCACGCCAAGACAGGCCCCAGCAACCCCGGGCAGGGTCCCAGCAGCTCGCCAAACGGTCCCTTGCACCTCCCCAGCACGCCCACGGTGCCCAGTGACTCCACTCGGGGACCCAGCTGCTGGCAAAATGGTCCCTGGTACTTCCCCAGCGCACGCACTGGGCCCAGTGACCCCACGCGGGGTCTCAGCGGCTGGCAAATGGTCTCTGGCACCTCCCCAGCAAGCGCACTGGTCCCAGCAACGCCGCCGCTGGGTCCCAGCGCTCTGCAAACGGTCCTGGCACTACCCAGCAAGACGATGGGGCCCATAGACTTCTGCCCGGGTCCCGCCTAACGCCAAATGATCCCTGGCCCCTCCCCCAGCAAGGCAAGATAGGGCCCCAGAGACCCTGCCTGGGCCTAGCACACCCACGTCCCTGGGTCCCAGCGTCACAAAATGGTCCCTGGTGCCTCTGCAGCACACGCACGGGCCCCAGAGACCCCTGGGCGCGAGTGTCCCAGTGGCTTGCTAAGTGGTCCCTGGCCCATCCCCAGCACACGACGGGACCCAGCGACTTCACATGGGGTCCCAGCGACTCGCCAAACGGTCCCTGGCCCTCCCCAGCACACACGACGGGACCCAGCGATTTCCCTGCCTGGGTCCCAGCGACTCGCCAAATGGTCCCTGGCCCTCCCTCAGCATGCGAGGGGCCCCAGCCACCTTACGCTGGGTCCCTGCAACCGCCAAATGGTCTCTGGTACCTCCCAGCGCGACGCACTGGGCCCAGCGACTCCCACGCTGGGGTCCCAGCGGGCACGGCAAATCCTCCCTCGGCACCTCCTGCGACGACGCTCACCAGCTTACTCCCCACGCTGGATCCGAGCGCATCACCCCAAACGACGCTGGCACCTGCGCGAGCACGCCAAGGGGCCCAGCAACACCGCCTGGGTCCCAGCTGCTCTCCAAAGGATCCCTGTCACATCCAAAGCATCGCCAGACGGCGCCAGCGACTGCGCGGGTCCAAGCTGCTCACCAAATGGTCCCTGGCACTCCCTTATTCACAAGACGCGCACCAGCGACTCCCACACGGGGGGTCCCAGGGTCGCCAACCGTCCCCTGGCACCTCCCAGGACGCCAAAGACGAGGCCCAGCTTACCCACCGCTGGGTCCCAGCTGCACGCCAAACGGTCCCTGGCACCTTCCCAGGCACGCCAAGACGGGCTCCAATGACTTCACGCTGGTTCCCAGTGTCTCACCAAATGGTCCCTGGCACCTCCCCAGCGTGAGCACGGGCCCCAGAGACCCCGCTCGGGGTCCCAGCAGCACGCCAAACGGACCCTGGCACCTCCCAGGCACGCACACGGGCTCCAATGACTTCACGCGGGGTCCCAGTGGCTCGCCAAATGGTCCCTGGCACCTCCCAAGCACGTGCATAGCTTCCAGCATCTCTGACCGGGGTCCAAGAGGCTCGCCAAATGGTCCCTGGCACATCCGCAGCGCGCAGGAGGCCCAGCGACCCCAGGCTGGGTCCCAGCGGCTCGTCAAATGGTTCCTGGTACCTCCCCAGCGAGCACGTGCCCCAGAGACCCTGCGCGGGGTCCGAGCGGCTCGCCAAACGGTCCCTGGAGCCTCCACAGCACGCGCACGGGCGACCCCACGTGGGGTCACAGAGGCTCCCAAAATGTCCTTGGCACCTCCCCAGCGCGAGCACTGGGCCCCAGAGACCCCGCGCTGGATCCGACCGGCACAACAAACGATCCCTGGCACCTGCGCAGCACGCGCACGGGGCCCAGCAACACCGCGCGGGGTCCCAGCTGCTCTCCAAAGGATCCCTGTCACCTCCAAAGCACGCCAAGACGGGCGCCAGCGACCCCCAGGCGGGGTCCTAGCGCTCACCAAATGGTCCCTGGCACCTCCCATTCACGCCAAGCGGCACCAGCGACCCCCCACACGGGTCCCAGTGAGTGCTAAACGGTCCCCTGGCACCTCCCCAGGACGCCAAGACGAGGCCCAGCGACCCTGCTGGGTCCCAACGGCTCGTGAAACGGTCCCTGACACCTCCCCAACACGCCAAGACTGTGCCCAGCGACCGCTGGGATCCCAGCTGCTCGCCAAATGGTCCCTGGCACCGCCCCCAGCACGGGCACTGGGTCCAGCTATCGCGACGCCGGGCAACGAGCGGCTGGCCAAATATTCCCTGGCACCCCCCAGCACACGCAGGGGCCACAGTTAGCCTGCACAGGGCCCCAGCAGTTCGCCAAACGGTCCCTGGCACCTCCCCAGCACGTGCACTGGACCCAGTGACCCCGCTCGGGAACCCAGCAGCACGCCAAACGGTCCCTGGTACCTCCCCAGCGCACGCACAGTGCCCACCGACCCAACTTGGGGTCCCAGGGGCTCATCAAATGGTCTCTAGCCTCTCCTCCAGCTGCCAAGACGGGCCCAGCGACTCCTGTCGGGTGTCCCAGCAACTCGCCAAATGATCCCTGGCACCTCCCCAACACGCAAGACGGGCCCCAGAGACCCAGCTGGGTCCTGCAGCTCGCCAAATGTTCCCTGGTATCTCCCCAGCTGCCCAAGACTGGGCCGTTTACCCCACGCGGGGTCCCAGCGGCTCGCCAAATGGTCACTGGTACCTCCCCAGCGAAAGACGGGCCCCAGCACCCCTGCACGGGGTCTCAGCTGTCGCTAAATGGACCGTGGTACCCTTCCCAGCACACGATCGTAATCCCCAGCGACCCCCCACATGGGGTCCCAGCGGATCGCCAAAATGTCCCCTGGCAACCCCCATTGGCGCGCACTAGACCAGCGACACGTAAGTAATGAGCTGCTCGCCAAATAGTCCCTGGCAATCCCCCATTGCGCCAGCACTAGGGACCAGCGACGCGACGCTGGGGGGGTCCCAGCGGGCCGCCAACCATCCCTGGTACCTCCCCTCAGCACGCCAAGACTGGCCCCAGCTTATGCATGGGTCCCATGCTCGCAAATGGACCCTGGCACATCCCTGAAGACAAGAACGGCTCCCAGCAACTTCTACACGGGTCCCAACGGGTCGCCATATGGTCCATGGCCCTCCCCAGCGAGAAGACGGGGCCCAGCTTACTCCCAGACGTGGGGTCCAACTGCTCGGGCTTAATTGTCCCTGGCACGCCCCAGCGCGAACACGGCTCCCAGAGACCTCACTGGGTACGAAGTGCTCGCCAAATGGTCCCTGGCACCTCCCCAGCACGCCAAGACAGGGCCCAGCGACCCCGAAGGTCCCAGCTGCACGCCAAACGGTCCCTGGCACCTTCCCAGCATGGACACTGGGCACAGCTAACCCGAGGACTCCCAGCGGCACGCCAAACGGACCCTGGCACATCCCAGGCACGCCAGACGGGCTCCAATGACTTCGCTTGGGGTCCCAGTGTCTCACCAAATGGTCCCTGGCACCTCCCCAGCGTGAGCACGGGCCCCAGAGACCCTGCTCGGGGTCCCAGTGGCTCGCCAAATGGTCCCTGGCACCTCCCAAGCACGTGCATAGCTCCCAGCATCTTTGACCGGGTCCAAGCGGCTCGCCAAATGGTCCCTGGCACATCCCAGGGAGGCCCAGCGACCCCAGGCTGGGTCCCAGCGGCTCGTCAAATGGTCCCTGGTATCTCCCCAGCGCGAGCACGTGCCCCAGAGACGCCATGGGTCCGAGCGGCTCGCCAAACGGTCCCTGGAGCCTCCACAGCACACGCACGGGCAACCCCACGTGGGGTCCCAGTGTCTCACCAAATGGTCCCTGGCACCTCCCCAGCGTGAGCACGGGCCCCAGAGACCCCGCTCGGGGTCCCAGTGGCTCGCCAAATGGTCCCTGGCACCTCCCAAGCACGTGCATAGCTCCCAGCATCTTTGACCGGGGTCCAAGCGGCTCGCCAAATGGTCCCTGGCACATCCCCGCAAGGGGAGGCCCAGCGACCCCAGGCTGGGTCCCAGCGGCTCGTCAAATGGTCCCTGGTACCTCCCCAGCGCGAGCACGTGGCCCAGAGACGCTGCGCGGGGTCCGAGCGGCTCGCCAAACGGTCCCTGGAGCCTCCACAGCACGCCAAGACGGGCAACCCCACGTGGGGTCCCAGTGTCTCACCAAATGGTCCCTGGCACCTCCCCAGCGTGAGCACGGGCCCCAGAGACCCCGCTCGGGGTCCCAGTGGCTCGCCAAATGGTCCCTGGCACCTCCTTAAGCACGTGCATAGCTCCCAGCATCTTTTGACGGGGTCCAAGCCGCCAAATGGTCCCTGGCACATCCTCACAGGCAGGAGGCCCAGCGACCCCAGGCTGGGTCCCAGCGCTCGTCAAATGGTCCCTGGTACCTCCCCAGTGCGAAAGCACGCGGCCCCAGAGACCCCGCGCTGGATCCGACCGGCACAACAAACGGTCCCTGGCACCTACGCAGCATGCGCACGGGGCCCAGCACACCCACGCAGGGGTCCCCAGCGGCTCGCCAAATGGTCCCTGGTGCCACCGCAGCACACGCACGGGCCACAGCAACTTCGCGTGAAGTCCCAGCGGCTCGCCAAATGCTCCCTTTCACTTCCCCAGCGCACGCACGGGCCCCAGAGACCCTGTGCAGGGTCCGATCGGCTTGCTAAGTGGTCCCTGGCCCATCCCCAGCACACGCACGGGACCCAGCGACCCCGCGCGGGGTCCCAGCGACTCGCCAAACGGTCCCTGGCCCCTCCCCAGCATGCGCAGGGGCCCCAGCCACCCTACGCGGGGTCCCTGCAACCGCCAAATGGCCTCTGGTACCTCCCCCAGCGACGCGACTGGGCCCAGCGACCAACGCTGGGTCCCAGCGGCACAGCAAACTCTCCCTGGCCTCCCAAGCGACGAGACGCTCACCAGCAACCCCACGCTGGATCCGGGCGGCACACCAAACGATCCCTGGCACCTGCGCAGCACGCCGACGGGGCCCAGCAACACCGCTGTGGGTCCCAGCTGCTCCAAAGGATCCCTGTCACCCAAAGCACAAGACGGGAGCCAGCGACCCTTGCGGGTCCAAGCGGCTCACCAAATGGTCCCTGGCACCTCCCATTATACAAGACGCGGCACCAGCGACCCCACACGTAGCGTCCCAGTGGGTCGCCAAACGGTCCCTGGCACCTCCCCAGGACGCCAAGACGAGGCCAGCGACCCCGCTGGCTGGGTCCCAACGGCTCGTAAACGGTCCCTGACACCTCCCCAACACGCGCACTGTGCCCAGCTTATCTGCTGGGATCCCAGCTGCTCACCAAATGGTCCCTGGCACCTCCCCAGCACGGGCACTGGGTCCAGCGACTGCACGTGGGGGTACGAGCGGCTGGCCAAATATTCCCTGGCACCTCCCCAGCACACCTAGGGGCCACAGTTAGCCTGCACAGGGCCCCAGCAGTTGCCAAACGGTCCCTGGCACCTCCCAGCAGCGTGCACTGGGCCCAGCGACCCGCTGGGGACCCAGCGGCACGCCAAACGTCCTGGTACCTCCCCACGCGACGGTGGGTGCCCACCGACCTTTCGGGGTCCCAGGGGCTCACCAAATGGTCCCTACCCCTCTCCAGCGGCAGACGGGCCCAGCGGGCCCCCGGCTGGTGTCCCAGCAGCTCGCCAAATGATCCCTGGCACCTCCCCAACATCGCCACGGGCCCCAGAGACCCAGCGGGGTCCCTGCAGCTGTAAATGTTCCCTGGTATCTCCCAGCTGCAAGACTGGGCCAAGTTTAATTCCACGTGGGGTCCCAGCGGCTCGCCAAACGGTCACTGGTACCTCCCAGCGAGCCGCGACGGGCCCCACCACTCAAGACGGGGTCTCAGCGCTCGCCAAAATGGACCTTGGTACCTCCCCCAGCACACCTATTAATCCCCAGCCACCCAGCGTTGGGTCCCAGCTGATCGCCAAAATATCCCTGGCAACTCCCCATCATACAAGACTAGGACCAGCGACCTCCATCGGGTACGCTCGCCAAATAGTCCCTGGCACCTCCCCAGCACGCCAAAGACGACCTTAGCGACCCCAGCGGGGTCCCAGCGGTCGCCAGATGGACCCTGGCACATCCCCAGCTGCAGCAAGAACGGCCCCAGCTTCACCGCGGGTCCCAACGGGTCGCCATATGGTCCATGGCCCTCCCCAGCGCGCCACGAGGCCCAGCGACCCCAGACGGGGTCCGGCCGCCTAATGGTCCCTGGCACGCCCCAGCGGCCATCACGGGCCCCAGAGACCCCGCCTGGGGTCCCAGCGGCACGCCAAACGGACCCTGGCACCTCCCAGGCACGCCGCGACGGGCTCCAATGACTTCACGCTGGGTCCCAGTGTCTCACCAAATTGTCCCTGGCACCTCCCCAGCGTGAGCATCGGCCCCAGAGACCCCGTCAGTCCCAGTGGCACGCCAAACGGACCCTGGCACCCCTCCCAGGCACGCCGCACGGCTCTAATGACTTCACGCTGGGTGCCAGTTTTTCACCAAATGGTCCCTGGCACCTCCCCAGCGTGAGCACGGGCCCCAGAGACCCCGGCTGGGGTCCCAGTGGCTCGCCAAATGGTCCCTGGCACCTCCCAAGCACGTGCATAGCTCCCAGCATCTTTTGACTGGGGTCCCGCTGCTCGCCAAATGGTCCTTGGCACATCCGCAGCGCGCAGGAGGCCCAGCGACCCCAGGCTGGGACCGAGCGGCTCGCCAAATACTCCCTGGCACCTCCCCAGCACGCGCATGGGCCCCAGCGACACCGTGCGTGGTCCCAGTGGTTCGCCAAACGATACCTGGTACCTCCCCAGCACGCACACTGGGTCCAGCGACCCCGCGTGTGGTCCCAGCGGCTCGCAAATGGTCCCTGGCACATCCCTAGCGCACGAGGGGCCCCAGCAACTCAAGACGGGTCCCAGCGACTCGCCATATGATCCATGGCCTCCCCACCGAAAGACGGGGTCCAGGTCCCCAGGCGGGATCCCAGCGGCTCGCCAAATGATCTCTGGCACCTCACCAGCACACGCACTGGCCCCAGCGACCACTCGCGGGAGCCTGCGCCTGGCCCCAGCAGTTCGCCAAACGGTCCCTGGCACCTCCCCAGCACGCCAATTGGGCCCAGCGACCCCGCTCGGGGTCCCAGCGGCGCGCCAAATGGTCCCTGGCACCTCCCCAGCACACGCATGGGGCCCACTGACCCCACTCGGGGTCCCAGGGGCTCGCCAAATGATCCCTGGTACCTCCCAGCTACAAGACGTGCCCCAGAGACCCAGCTGGGTCTGAGCGGGCCGCCAAACGGTCCCTGGCACCTCCCCAGCACGCACATTCACCAGATACCCCACGCTGGGTCCCAACGGCTCGCAAAACCGACCCTGGCGCCTCTTCCCAGCGCCTCAAGACGGGCCCCAGCGACTTAACACAGGGTCCCAGCTGCTCGCTAAATGCTCCCCTGGCACCTCCCCAGCTGCACAAGACGGGCTCCAGCGACTTCAAGACGGGGTCCCAGCGGCTCGCCAAATGGTCCCTGGCACCTCCCCAGCATGCGACTTGGCTCCACCGACTTCCCGCGGGTCCCAGCAGCACTCCAAACTGTCCCCTGGCACCTGCCGAAAGCACGCCAAGACGGGGCCCAGCGACCGCTGCTGGGTCCCAGTGGGTCACCAACGGTCCCTGGCACCTCCCCAGCTGGGCCAAGACGTTTCACCAGCGACCTCACTGGGTCCCAGCAGTCGCAAAACGATCCCTGCCCCTCCCCAGCATGCGCACGGGCCCAAGTGACCATCAAGGGATCCCAGCGGATCGCCAAACGGTCCCTGGCCCTCTTCCAGCATGTGCAGGGTCCCCAGCCACGCCAAGGAGTCCCTGCAACTCAAGTAAAATGATCCCTGGTACCTCCCAGCGACGACTTGGCCCAGCTGAATCATCGCTGGGTCCCAGCAGCTGAAAATGGTCCCAGCACCTCCCCAGCATGATCACGGGCCCCAGAGACCCCGCCGGGGTCCCAGTGGCTCGCCAAATGGTCTCTGGCACCCCCAAGCATCGCATAGGTCCCAGCTGCCTTGACCGGGTCCAAGCTGCTCGCCAAATGGTCCCTGGCACATCCAAGAAGCCACAAGACATTCACCAGATACCCCACGCTGAGGTCCCAACGGCTCACAAATCCCACCCTGGCGCTTTCCCAGCGGGCCAAGACGGCCCCCATGCCCCACACAGGGTCCCAGCTGCTCGCTAAATGCTCCCTGGCACCTCCCTCAGCACGCCCACGGGCCCAGTGATCCGGGCCGGGGACCCAGCTGCTGGCAAATGGTCCCTGGTACTTCCCCAACGACGACTCGCCCAGTGACCCCAATGCTGGGTCCCAGCGGCTGGCAAATGGTCTCTGGCACCTCCCCAGCACGCGCACTGGGCCCAGCGACCCCACGCGGGTCCCAGCGGCACGGCAAACTC
>JAHFZB010000709.1:0-30186 GCA_036884735.1 Huso huso
AGTTGTCAGCAGGGATGCTTGCATCTGTTTGTGACCATCCTCATTAAATTTCTTAAGATGCTTTGTTCTGCTTTCCAGTTGTTCCACCCACTCGTTCCGTAGTCTGTAACAAGAAAATAGATTTGCAAAAAGGTAACAATGATTAGAATCATTCTCATGCTTTGTCTAATTTAGTTTCTGAATCCTGGTCCCACAACCAACTTATTTCCTATGAAAAACAACATCATGTACTTACCCTAAGAACATTTCCAGAACCCAGTCCACTGTGTTAAGGCTGGTTTATACTTCTCTCGCAGACAAAAGCCGCGACGTCAGCTGCAGACACGCCTACTGGGTGTACCAGAAGGATTGAAGCACCTCCGAAGTTTGCAGACTTTTTTGACGCAGGAAAGTGGTCATAGCTGTCGGTCAAACTTTCAGCCAGTTCTGCGTTACTGCCGGTGTCGACTTGTGAGACTAGTGTTGCCCACAATCCCGGACACTGAGACAGAACAGGATTTTAAATTGCCCCTAAACTGAATGAAGTGAATGTGCGGGCGCCCTAGTGCCAATGAAAAAAAAAAATCTAGCTAGAGAAAAAAAAAAGGGACTTTTATCTCCTAGTTAGACTTTTTATCTCCTAGCTATGAGAAAAAAAAGTCATAGCTAGGAGATAAAGATAATGTAGGACTTTTTTATCTCCCAGCTATGAGAGAAAAAAAAAAGTCATAGCTAGAGATAAAAAGTCCCACGAGGGGAGGATGGGGTAAAAGCTGGAACGAGGCCGAACGGGCACTTTAATGAATTCAACCGGTAAAAAAAACAGCATAGAAAAGTTACACACGTGAGGAGAATATTTTAACAATCAGAACCGATTAGTAACACGCTGTCATTAACCTGCCGGGCCAGAACCCTCTTTTTCACCATTAAAACCTTTATTGCACAGAACGGGCGTTAAAGGTCGGTTCGGTGGGTTTTTTTCAGCAGTGTTATGTTGTTCCCAGTTAGTTGTATTGTGTGTATCATTTGATACTCTGTGCAGCTTCGAACCTCGTGTTCTGGGCGGTTTTGTCTATACAGCTGTTTATGTAACGGAACGGGCAGTTAAAGGTCGGTTCGGTGGGTTTCTCAATAGTGTTATGATGTCCTCACTTAGTTGTATTGTGTGTATAATTTTCGTCGTCTTTGAAGCTTCGAACCCAGTGTTCCGGAGGTTTTGGTGATAAAAGAGGGTTCTGGCCCGAACGGTTAATGACAGCGCGTTACTAATCGGTTCTGATTGTTAAAATATTCTCCTCACGTGTGTGTAACTTTCTATGCTGTTTTTTTTTAAAGCAATTGATTCATTAAAGTACCGTTCTGGCCGTTCCGGCTTTTTACCCCATCCCTCTATGGGACTTTTATCTCCTAGCTGTGACTTTTTTTTTTCATAGCTAGGAGATTTTTTTTTCATTGGCACTAGGACGCTTCATTATTACGTATGAATCGTAAATTGTCTACTATATATTTGCTAAAAGGAATACTGTTGCTGAATTACTATGAGCAGCAAACAAGAAAAACTGATCAGCTGTTCTCCATACTGCCTCCGATCAGATGTACTGAACAGCTGGAGCACCGTTACTGATTTGATTGGGAGAGTAATTGCATGTTATTAGTGGTTTAATGTTAATGAACAGAAAATAAATAGCGGCGTTAACTTATTAGTGACTCAAAAAAATATATATATTGTAGCGCACGGGGTAGGCAGCAAAAGGGTTGGTAGGTGACGTAATTACACACACAAAGACATTAGTCCCGATGTATGCTCTTGCAAAGGAGCCAGCTCTTTTGTACAGCGGTATCGGCCGCTTATGCTTCAGTGAGAGAGGTCCCGGTTGCCTCCGCGTTAACCGAGATCGCTATATATATATAAAAAGACAATAATACAAATAAAAAATACATTGTATTCATTATTGGTTGTTATTATTATTATACAAGTGTTTGCTGATGGTATTTAAGCACCAATATTCAGTTTAGCAAAGGTTCATTTACGCTTTAATTTCATTCGGTTTAGGGGCAAGTTTAAAATCCTGTTCTGTTGTTCATGTTTATGAACTTCTTCTATTAAGACTTCCTCAAAAACTTGCTCTGTCGCGCTTCACTGGCTTATGAACCATGAGACCATGTGTGTTGGCGACCAGCGTTTTGCGGTCGTCAGAGACACACACAAGAAAAGGCCGTCCGACTTTTCAAAAAAGACGAGCTCGCGGCAGTGCGGATGATGTCATTCTGACCGTCGGAGACCACTGACTGAGACCAAAAATGGGGTCGCAGTCGGAAGTATAAACCAGCCTTTAGCCTGCAGTGATAACAATCTATAATAATAATATAATATCTTATTTTTATATAGCGCCTTTCATAGTGGACCACCATCACAAAGCGCATTACAGAGGTAGGCTGTGAACTGTGCACTATATGCAGAGTCACTTACAATAGGACATTGATTTAACATCTCATCCGAGGGGATGGAGCACAAGGAGGTTAAGTGACTTGCTCATGGTTGCACAGTGAGTCAGTCAGTGGCAGAGGTGGGATTTGAACCAGTGACCTTGTGGTTACAAGCCCTGGACTTTAACCACTAGATATATAGAATATATATATATATATATATATATATATATATATATATATATATATATATATATATATATATTAGTTACAGAACAAGCCCATGTTGCTTATTGTTTCGTACTACTTCATAGCTTTCCAGTTGACCTTTATCAGCCCAAAGCCATGTGAAGAAGGCATGTTCCAATTTTGTATTATTTACAGAAGTATCTGATAATCCTATGACCTTTTTGTAAAATAAAAGTGTTCAGCATTACTGCACGAGGGGAGACTCATTCATCTTAATATGCAGTGATAGCACAAGTTTAATTAAAAAAAAAACAAAAAAACAATGAATTGGTTGGGCCCAGAATCAGTTGTCCTGGTAGCTAGACTTTCTAAACACACACAAATAAGAGCAGCTGTTAATTAAAGATAGATTGATGTAGATATCCCCAAAGGACACGTCTCAGCCTCAGCTGTTAGTAATGATGTTCTAAATGTGACATGTCTGTTGCCATTCAGTTCTAGAATCATTCCTGGCTGGGAGGAGAATGTTGCTTGTCATCAGTGAGGCAACAAGAAAGAGCTCGAAGCCTGTTCTGACACAAAATTACAAAGGTTTCACCTACTCTTCCATTGGCCATGAGTGGAGATGTCGACATTACCTGGGGGTAATGTTCTACACATGCTGTTTTAAGTAGCAGTGTCATGCACAATGCGAAGCACATTCCCCCCAGTTGTTTTGCACATGTATTGTTACAGTATACTTCCATTTCATTTGGCCTTTTTGTCAGTAACAAAAGTTGTGTTAAAATATTTATTGCATTTAAAAACAAATAATATACAGCATTAATGATGCTGTTAATGCTGGGGGTATGTTCTCAGACTTCCAACACATTCATATTCATTTTTGAAAACTAGACTGGGATGCAAAAGTATGTCAAAATGTTCAAATTCATAACACACCAAGGGGTTACAACTGAACAGATTAATAAATAATCTCCAAAATTGTGTTTAAAAAAGCCCCAGGTGTGCATTATTATTTAACATCATATTAAACAAGTTAATTTGGTGGAAAATGCTACACTACATTTTCTAAGACAACTACAGTGTAAGCAATTATTAACAGAAATTGATTTTAAAAATATAACTTCAATAGACTTTATTATGATGCTATTCAAGTGACCTTTAAAAGCATTTTATCTTTAACACGCCAAGGGAAGGGTGTTAGTTTGAACATAATTTATTTTTAAAAAAGCAGACCTCAATAAAAATGTGGTGTGTGGTCTGTTATTTGGTTTAAATAATATTCTTCATGACAGATTCTGTGCAAAGAATGCACCTATATCACGCATAATAAGCCAGCTCTCCAGATCAGGTTTTGGGTCACTGAGTAATTTACTCTCCAATTTAGACACTATGTAAGTAAAATGTATTTTGAGTGAGTAAAATGCAACGTTACCTTGAAGCCATGAGTACTTTAAATAAATCTGTGCAAATGGCTTTTTTTTTCCACCTGAAAAAATCCAACAATGTCTTTTTGCAGCCATTTAGTCCTGTCTTAAAAAACATTAATAATATTATGGATCTGGAAGTTGCTACTCTCAATGTAGTTGGCTACTGCCTGACTCATCTCCCACTACTAGGCTGTTTTTATAATTGTTTTCTGTAAATGTTCCTTTCCTTGTGTTCTCCCTTTCCAAGTTGACTGACTCCCTAAAATTTTAAAACAACAAAATGTGATACTGCACTAATGCAAATAAAGAAACAATAATATTGTATTCCTTATTGATCACTTTGCTTTAGCAATATAAAGCAGAGTATTGTATTTATTATATAGATTATTATTATTATTGGCTCTGAAAATTGATGCATTTTTTATGGTAGAATGTTTATCTGAGCCAAAATGTCACCTGGCATACCACACTTTAAACATGCATTTCCAAACACAGCATGATAACATTCCATTCTGGATGCCAAAGGTGACATCATTGTAAATCTAGACATTGTCACATGATTTAAATGGAATGAGGAAGCCTATTCAGTCACGGTGTCAGGGATATATCAGTTGCCCCTTCCAAATATTTGTAACCCCCTTTTTTATTTTACTAAGTGATCTTTCTTTGCATATAAGTCAATATCCAGGCATTTTCAGCTGTTACTCTAATCAGTAACAAATCTGTTAGCTTAAAGGGGTAAGAGAAAATGTAACTGAATTAATTCTCTGAGCTGTCACTCAAAGTAAGGAGGTCCTGGGATTAAATACAAGCAGGCAGTAGGTACCAAATTAACCACACACCACTATAACCCAAATAAATAAAAAAGTAATTTGGAGCATATCGTCGTAATATTAGGCATCTGAATGCATGAGGACTTACTTTTTTAAGGCACTCTTCTTCATTCGTACATCCTCACTCTCAGTCACTTGGTACTGACTGTCAATTTTTTGTTCCCAGAAGTTTTTTATTAAATCTTTATCATGAACCAGCACCTCACGACGTGACATATTTGTATTCATTTTCTAAAAAGAAAAATAAAGATTTTTGTTTTATTATTGATTATGAGCTCAGTTGTGCAAAAATGGAACACATTCTGTTTTAATTTGTGTTTAAGTTGTGCAAAATATTTATTTGTCATTCTTGCAATTAAAATAACATTTTCCATGTATTTGGCACTTTAAAAAACCTGCCAATTTCCCTATTTTACTTGTAGGATTTTCTAAAAAGTTACCGTAGTCAATATTAATTATAATTTGAACTTGAAGCACATTTTCCATTGAAATAGATTTCCAGTGAAGAAACACATTGATTCCTGAATATTTAACTGATTTTTTTTGTTACTTTAGTTACTCTTTCCAATGCTGTATTACAAGACTAATATTGAAAACATTATCTTAGTACAAGAAAAAGTAAAGTGAGCACGGTATGGCAAAACCTACTACTAATAAAAAAAAGACACAAATAGCATTAGAATTGTTCAGCCCTTGAGAAAAATAATATTTTCCATATTAGAAAGTGCAATAAAGGTTCAGTTTCTGCTTGGAAAGCACATAAGTTTATTGTGTAAAAAGTAACGCAATAGAAATAAAACTCATTCATGAACAGTAACTGCTAATCAACTCTAAAGATATTAAAAGAGCAGATCATCGCTAATGAATGATCACTGTTTGTTGGCAAGAGGTCTTTGGGCTGTTTAATGAGACTGTAATGGATGCTATAAACAAACATATAAAACTATATTCATACAGCAATACAGCAATATATATATATATATATATATATATATATATATATATATATATATATATATAATAAAAGCACTTACTGCAGAAACAAGACCAATCTTCTTTCTGTGAAAACAGGATTTTCTCTAAAAGTTGTGATGCGTTTTGGTTTATAGTCCCTCGTTGTACAGCAGCTATTCACAATGCGCTGATTGGTGCTGTTTATTTGTGATCTGGTGACATAGGGTCTCCATCTCACCCAGCCTTTTTTTTTTTAAAGAGTTTGGAAGCAGGAGAGAACCAATATCATTCCATTCATTCAAGAGTGTGCTATGTATGGTGACATTAAAGGCAGTAGGCTCAGGAAGCCACACAAGTATGCTGTAATATCTGTCGGCAGGTGGCTCAAGTGCTTTTATTTCTAACCAATAAGAACTTGGCATAGCTCTTTCTGCATGACTTCCATAAGCACAGAGCAGCCATTTTAATTGTGATTTGCATGGGTCTTCCTGAAACTCAGGGTTGGTTCCAGAGAAGTCATTAAAAGCAGGGCTGAGCCAAACCTCAGCTTATCGTCCTGGATCAGGTTACTGTATAAAACAACTGATGCATGTATCAGTTTGTTTTCTGAGGTACTAAATCTAAGGATAACCTTGGGTTATTGCTACAGTATGGTGCTTATGACTTTTGTTATGAACTTGCATGTGTTGTAGTAACTGTGGAATGTGTACTTCACTTGGGTATTTGCTATGTACCCATGGCCCCAGATGCCTGCTATATAACACATTGGCGATTCATTACAATTAAATGTATTCTTTAGATAGTCATAGCACTAATGTATTGTTAAATTTGGCTTCAAGTATTTTTCAGTGCATGGTAGACCTGCCAAATAGACAATGAACTTCACGTTGAGATTCAAGCAAGGATTACATGTGTTTTTCAGTTTTTTTAATGTATTAGTTTAGTTTGCATACTATTGTTTATTAACTGTTTTGATTGTTATCAGTATTCTAGCAAACACTGGGACCTGTATTTTCCACTGTGGAAAGAAATGCAGGCAAACTACCCATAGTACATGTATGACACAGGAATTTGCCCTGGGTCAGTTCAGCTTTTACCTTATTTTCAAAATCTCATTCCTTACTTTGTGATGTGTATCTTTTCAGGATGTATCTCTTTTCATCACTGGCCATTTTAAGATGTCTAGGTGGGCATATAGATTTTAAATCAAACTGCAGTGGAATGTCAGCGAAGTGAGCTGGAAGAAAAGGATAATAGAAAACAACAGTATTTGATCCAATCCAACAGTCATTTTCACAGTAACATTTTTGCAACCTGCTACTTTGTGCAGCACAATTCAAAATAATGCATGCGCCTTTGGGCAATATAGCTGTGGTGGGAGCCAGTTTGAAAAGGTCTTGCTTGAAAGATATAGATCCTCCACAGATGTGTGACACTCCATAAAACTCTCAGGGTGTATTTTAGGGCAATTTCCTGGGGGGGTGCAAAAAACACTTTATTGGATGCATACACCCATTCCTTTATAGGAACATACCTTCACCCCCCTCCTCCACAGCCCAGTCTCCTTCAAACAACCTGAAAATCACAAGTTGTTTAGAAAATAGTCCATACTTCATAAGGTCCATTTCAAGTCCCCAAACACAACAGGTGGTGTGCTGGCATTGGTATAAAATCATTATTCATTGGTTTAATTAAACATATTTGACATTTGAACACGCTGTTCAAAGGTTATTGGTATATGTTTTCAAAAGAGACTTTGCCAGTGTAGACTGACATACAGTAGTGGTATGAAGGTTTCAAAGGGGACGTGTTTGTAAGTATACCTCCAATTAAAACTGCCTTTCAGAAATGTAAACACTTTGAGAAGTTATTATAAATGGACTGCCCCTCACATGACCCGATTCATGTGTTTGACAAATATATCCTCTCATATCGCACATCTCGTCACCCTCTGAAAGTCACTTTCAGTCCTGATAAATAAGACAAGATTGGCAGAATTTTGATTCAACATGCAAGATTGTACAAATTACTGCTGCTTCATGAAAAAGTGACTTCACGAGCAATTCCAGAGAACATAATTTACTGCTGCTATCCACCCTCTGCTTCAGTGATGGAGTACAGGCAGTAATTGTTAAGGAATGGTCACATATCCCTCCAGAACACTTCAAACATCCTTGTAACTGATGTGCTGTGCTATAGTAGGTAAAGGCTGTACTGGATGAGCAAAAGCTGGAATGAACGACAAACATTTTTTTTTCTGAAATTGAAATGTAGGCTCAGTTCCAGGATCTTAGAATCCAACAATTAAACTGGGCTCTTCTTCAAAAATTCATAACACTTTTGCTCTGATCACTCTTCAAATTCTTCTGGATCTTAGAATGAACAATGATGACCAGTTGATAGCATCTGCTGCCATGCATCCACAAAATAGGAACACAAAAGGTGCACTCTTTAAGTAGAGCACTGGAAGGGCTGGATTCTCAAACTATTCACAAGTTATGTTTCTTCCTGAAATATCATATGAAAGGTGTTTCAGATTTAATTTACAACGAATCCTCAAACTTCGTTTTTATTTTCAGTCCAACAAACACACGACATACAGACCTTTCAATGCTTTTTAAGTGCCATATACTGAATGTATAGTTTCTGGGGAGCATACATGCAATGGAACAAACAACATGTTTGGTATTATGCCTCAGTACGAAATGTAACATAAAACTGACCATATAGCCTTCATGAGATTTTGCTAAGCACTTCTATTCCTATTCTGGGTCTCTCTGTCTTATTGCTTCCAGCACTTCTTTCTTCCTTTACGTGTATCCTTTTTGCGTTGACCTGTAAAACAAATGACATGCTAGCACACAATTGATCGACAGATTTTTACATGTAATTTACAAATTAAGGTTTTAAAATGAAATAATAAATAGAATTACTTTCCCTTCCCCTACAAACGTATTGATGAGGTTGGCCTCAGTTAGGCTAAGATTTATACCTTTTTCAGATTAGCTAAATAATAATGAGCAATCAGCACACATTGAAACCATGTGATTGCAGTTCACGACATTCACAATCACATGCTATTTTCACAAAACAATCATATGTATATATAAAAGTAGATCACCATGATACCTCTTACTATCCCCAGATTTGGATTCTCAATAATTGGTGCTTAAGAAAAAAATCTTGCAAATTGTGCATTGGATAAATAAGGTTCAACGTGTTTAACCATAACCATGAAAGTGAACTGGCAGTTGTCCTGCTATTTCTTTCTGCCGGAAGAGGCTGTATAATCAGCAGCATACAATTGATTTAAAAGCATTGTCGCTATTTGTGGCTTTTGAAACGTTAATGCTTGTGTAAAATGGATAGCATTTGAGTAATCTATTCCTTGCTTATCGTAAATGTTCTCAGTTGGGGGGAAGGTGACATTCGGATGGGGTGCAGTTGGAATGTTTTTTTTTAGCTTCAGACAGTATTATGTTCTGGAAACAGAGCTGACATTATGAATTATTTGTCGACAGAGAGGATATCTGTAGATTATAGTTTACTAATGTGAGGTAATCCTCTATTGTCTTGATCTTTGGACACATAATACATGTTTTTAGTCTTTTTTTTTTTTTTTTTTTTTAATTGCAAAAAATTTCCAAGTCCAAATAATGTTGTACTTCATTATTATTTTATTTAAAACTAGTGGTTTTCAGTTCATCAGTTACTACTAAAGTAGTCGTTTCCTTTTATTGGTTTTCATCCTTTGAGATCCAAATACTTTTGCAGGGCTGTTTTCTGTAAAACAATAAACTGTAACTAATGTGCACAGTTATTCTTGTGCAAAATGTGGTGCTTGCAGTTTTGCAGATTAATGAAACTTTTTTTTTGTTGTTCTGGTCTGAAAAAGCAACCATACTAAAAAAATGGTTGGAGGTTATGTCCTCTTTTTATGACAGCCATTAGGTTATGGAATGCTTTGTGTTCAGCAGCAGTGCCTTGGCAGAGTTTGATTGATTTAAAGGCCTTCAATAGGGAATCATGTTCTACTGTACATGTCCCCGACTGAGTTATGGCTTTGTCTCTTAGCCTTGCTGTATCCATGGCACCTCAGTCTCAGTAAAATTGTAACTCTGTTGCATATCTGTACTGTTCAAGCAGCACACACAAGTACTGTAAATATGTAACTAATTGTGTGCACTGATTTAACTTGATTTAACGATATTAAAATATGAACATGTAGTACGGTATTACATAAATACCTATTTCGCATTATTTATTTGAAGTTTCAGATATGAGTTATGGCTGCAGTTAATGTAAAATATTATTCCTGGGTGACTGTTACACATTTTCCACAGTTTACCCTTCTGCTCTATCTATTTCATCAGAAACTAGAACATGTTGTCATGCCAGTTTGTTTATATTTCAGTTGCCCCACAGTGCTAAAAAGGTAAGCTGGTGCTACTACATGCAGCAGTAGGAGGTAATATATATATATATATATATATATATATACATACATACATACATATATATAGATATATATATATATATACACACACATACATACATACATATATATAGATATATATATATATGCCTGCTCTATTTAAATGTAATTAGTAAATCCTATGGAGGCACAACTTCTCAAAATATTTGAGAACTATAATAAAATGTTAAAATAAGGCAGCTCTTTCACTGCACTGTCTCCTTAAGCCACACTGGGGAACTGATCCGCAAACTTCCTGGACCAATGTGTATTCCATCAGGACTCTACGCCTGCTTTAGATAATGAGATTGTACCAGATCAAAATTCAAGGGGTATGACTGCAGGCACACCTAGCCAGTGTGGAATCCTCCAAAGCAGGGGGGTGTTGGAATGTCAATGAAAACTCTCGGCAGGGGCACCACTGTTACTGAAATGAAAACCGTCCGAATCTGCCCTGAAGCATCTTGTATAACCCTGTCGTTTTTTTCTAAAGCACTGTTTTTAATGACAGTCACATTAAATTTCTGCAGTGGATTTAATTTTGACCATCTGTTTGTTCCAGTAAAGACGTCATTTATTCACTGCAGTATGCTTCTTATCAAAATAACACTGTGCAAAGAAAGCAAAGCCTTTTATTTATTTTCCTTTTCCCTCATATTCTCATAATCTCTGACAGGTTTGCTTACTTCAATCCCCAAGAATATGTTTTCATCCTTTCTCTAGCCACTCTTTATTCTGTGCTTTTGTTCAATTTCTATTGATAAAATATTAATATTCTTACATGCCTTCAATATCGAAACTGTCCCTCTTGTCTGTTGTAAGTATTTTGTTGAGCAAACTCACTATAGATGCTTTAATTAAATATATGCTGGCCAGGGACTTCAAAACAGGAGACCTCTGTATTCTTACAGTGCGTTTGCCCTTCATCAGGTCCTTTGGGCTGTTTTTGTACCACAGGAGGGGTATTTTGTATGGGTACTGTAGTATCTGAAGCAGTGGCTCATTTCTGATGGCCATGTTTCCATGCTTTTAGTACTTTTTGTATGATGATATAATCCCAAATGGATTTGCGTTGAGACATCTAAATATCACAATCTAGTAAATGTGTGTTGTTCTTCACTTTATTACTCAAACTTGCTTTGCTGTGCATATTGGTATCTGCAGAATTAGCAATACTGATATGTGGTACAGATATACAAACAATGCTAATGGGATCTGGGGAGGGTTGAATGATTGAAGCTGGTCAAAGCTCATTTAGATGAGCATCACACTTAATGCAATGTAAAATGTTTTTTTTTCATGTATCTTTGATGTAACTAGTTTATCAATCACCCATTTTCCTGCTACTTTTACTCACATGTAAACATGTTGATATACTGATGTTGCAACCAATCATCGGAACAGATACTCTCAGACACAGATTAACAACAAGAGAAGCTGAAGGTCTATGATGGCAAGTTAGTTATATTGTTAGATCATAAGCCAAAAACCTTTAACATAATAGAACTCTGCCACTGTAAGTTAAAGGTGCACTGAACAGCTTAGGAAAATATTAGAATTTTGCTAAATAACAGACAGAAGCTCAGTTTGACATTATTACTGTTTTATGTGCAACATGTTAATGAACAGCTGCACACTAAAGCTGTCTATTCCCAGTAGTTAATCACTACTTCACAGCCAACTAGAAACACGCCTGCAACCCTTTGGATCTAAAATGAGAAGTAAACACGTCATTTCATTAAGCCAGACACGGGAGCTACACTGCTGATTGGTAATACAATTCTAAAAGAGAGGAATCTCACTGGAGTGCAATTCCGTTAGCTAAAAGATAGGGTTAGACAGAGACCTATGTAGTTTTTTGTATTTTTACAAAAGCTTAAAAAGTATGCCTAAAGTTTTATCCACCACAGTATTTTTTTTTAATAAATACTGTAAACATTTCAAATGACTTTCCTCCCTTTTGAAAACTCTTTTTAGATTCAAGTACTTCATTATAGAGAAAAATTGAAGAGTCAAGGTCTCCCTGGATACTAAGTTTCCACTGTAGGAGTCTTTGCTTTGTCAACAGAAATTTGGCAGCAACTTTTCAATAGGCAATATCGCTCTAACATTTAATTAACAACCAGGAACTGATGCATAGGCTAAGTTAGGTAATTTCAGAATCATCTTGTCCTTACTCCGAGGTCATTTCCTCACAAGTGTTTATCACATTTTGCCCTCTTATTTGAGATGATAAATTCCTCTTCAAATCTGACAGCAGGGAGCTCATTACACTTGTCTGTATTGGATGTTATAGGTTATTCCAGCAAGCCTTGTCAGTAGGCCACAAACTGTCAAGGGTTTTATAATAAACAAAACAACTTGGTAGATAAATCATAGCGGATATTTCAATCTTTTAGACAGACATTCCAAAGTCATTTTTTTCTTATAGATGTATTGACGCGATTTATATGATCTATAGCAGGCTTTACTTACAGAGGTGCCATCTGTGCAAACAAATGTAAGATGTCTGGCTGCTTACAGAATAAAAATGTGTGAAGTTGTAACAGTATAATGTGTAAAGACGAAGGGTCCTATCTAACAGTACCTGCATGGTAATTCAGTTTCTAAATAGAACTCAACTGGAAGGAACACAGAACATTTTTTTGCTAAATGTAAATCAGTGGTAGTGTTACCATGACAATAAGAAGGGTCTGGTGGTCTGGTATCATAGTTAATCGTGGCTTCATAAATTGGTCAGTTGGAGGCTTTGTTACCTTAAAATACAAGAGAAGAATACATGACTGCTTTTACTTGAAAGATATGTTTGACTGTGGTGTTCACACAGTTCAAGGGCTATCACATTAAAAGTCTTGCACTGATGAATCCATTCTCCAGTTTATCAAATAATACAATAATTATTTTGTACTGTTTGTATTTAATGTACTATGCCCTGTATTTCTCTGTATTTAATGTATTATGCATTGTTCCTCACTATCTTGTAAAGCACTTTGTGATGGTGGTCCACTATGAAAGGCGCTATATAAAATAAATATTGATTGATTGATTGATTGATTGATTGATTGATTGATTGAATAATACTGTTTTTTGGTGCATGTGAACGGCACTGTAGACACTGCCTTACCCAAAAAAAAAAATAAAGGAACAAAGTCGGTAGCCATTTAGAATAGAAATAATAAACGATTTGAAATTGTACAATTGTACAGCAAAGTAAATAATAACCTAGTTATGCAACCTGTGGATTCCCATGTATTCCTATAATTAAACTGCAGACTTTGTTTGTCTTTAATGAACAAAACCAGGGCATACAAATGAACAATACATTCACAAAGTAAGAACTTTTATTCATGTTTAATATGAAAAGAAGAATTATTCACAATCCTAGTTGCTATGGAAATGAGGCATTTGAGGAAATTAATGAAAGCTGTAAATGTATTAGAGACCATGTAGGCAATAATCCAATTATAGCTTTTTAACAGGATCAACTGCTTAACATCATGACCGTCTCACCATTTTAAATATGTGCCCATTGCATCATTAGCTATTAAAACTGAGTTCTGTTATTTTTCTAATGTAAGCACTCAATAGTATTTCCTCATGATTCTACTAAAATATTTATATTTGTTATCCATTTTGCACAATCCTTTATCCTTTTTTTTACAATGAGGACTGTCAAGTTCTGTGGATTTCTTGTTGCTTTTTTCCAAAGCATTTGACCAAAAAATATAGTTATTTATACTACAAACTATAAAAAAAAAAAAAAATAAAAACTGCAGCAAATTTGAAGTAATATCTAATTGTTATTGAAAATAGCACCAGATTCTTACATTTTAGAAACCACAATTTTAGGAGGTCTACAGCTAGCTGTTGAGGTTAGCTGTTGGTTATATTGCCTCACAGTAGTGTTTTGGATTTTGTGGTAATTGATAGATGACTTAACTTTATAGACCAGAGGAATGGTTTTTCTGAATATCAAACTGTTTTATATTCATATAAAACAACTCTGAAACATTATTAACCCTTTAAGGTACAAGGGACATATGTGATGCTTGAGTCACTCTCAAATGTATTTTAAGAAGAAACTGTTTGAACAACCACTCAATTCATAGTGCACCTGAAGGGATTAAAAAACGTTACATTTACTACAATATCACAGAAAAAAAGTCCTACCATTTGACATTTATGTGAAATAATTAAATTTGGATTAAACTGTACATGTGATTTTATTTAAGTTTTTCCAATATCACATTCTGGTAGATATTCACTAGCTTATTACCATGTTCAAAACTGAACAAAGGTGCCTGTGAGTGAAGCGTAGTGATACACTGTACTCAGGAAATGAATTACACTTTCTTTCTTACAATGTTTATGAACAGATCTTTGGAAGGTTTTTTTTTTTTTTCTTATTTATTTAAATCATTGGGTTTCTTTATGACCTGTGAGGTTACTTGGCATTTGCTAAATGGTAATGTAGAAATGAGCTGTCCTGCTTTGAGATATCCTGCCAGGAGCTTATTTAATATGTTATCATATTGCTTGACACGATTTTTTTTTTCATATAGCTATAGTTATAAGCAATACAAAAGAACAGACCTCCGTCACAAAGCTTGTATGTTTATCTTCAGTGAGCAGTGTTGCTGGGGACCTAGCACTAAATTAGTTGGATGCTGCAGAAACACATTTAATCAATAGGGAAATGTAATTACATTTACAACTAAAAGATGCTGAATGTTCACTGTGTTCAAAGTAGTGCTTTCATTTAGGTGGTTTCAACAGTCTTTCCCACTTAAAGGCCAGGTAATTAATTTACCTACATCTTATTTTTGTGCATGAGCTGCAAGCGCTGCACTTTATACTTTTTCTTGATTTGATGTGTGTTTGATTTTAGTAAAGGCTTATAAGTTCTGAATGCTTTGTTAGATGGATCTGATAATCGTCCTTTTAGTTTGTTACAGAGTTATAAGGTATGAACTCTAAAGAGACAGTTGGAGAGAGACATAGAACTTGTTGTTAAAATAAGTTTCTCCTTGAAACACTTTGAGATGCATTAAAGATGACAAGCGATTAACTAAAGATTTAGTACTGATGCAAATCCTAACAAAGAACATTGATTTGGGTTATTCCTCAAACACATTGGATATGTTAATCTAGCTACACGAAACTGGAATGATAATCTTTGCAAATATACCTATTAATACTCTCCATTTTAATTAATGAGAAGTTGTTTCAGTTTCAAGAGTAGCGGAACACTTAAAAAATAAATTGCTGGGGATTGAAGAAAAGCTAAACCCTATTGTTTTTAAGCCATTGGTTTTCAATGTGGTCAGCATTTTGCAGTCTTGTAACCTTGGCCCACAATGTCTCACTAGTAACATCCCCACTGTTACGTTAATAATGGAATACACTGTTAATGATCGCTGGATTTGTTGTATTTACATTCAAGCTGAGCAATCAAACTGGGCAATTACAGACTGTAGGTAGCTTGTGGGTTTAAACCGGTGTGGAAGGGATTTCATCATATTTTGAATCCCCCCACCCCCCCAGGGAACTACAGGTAATGTTTCGTTTAATGTGTCCTTGGAGGAAATTTACAGCAGGTTGTAAAACACTAATTGCCTGTTAATTTGTTTTAGTCAGTTAGGAAAACAAAATCATACACTATAATGAGATTAAAACTGTAATTTTATTATTATTATTATTATTATTATTATTATTATTATTAGTAGTAGTAGTAGTCCTATTTAAGGCCTAGTAGGTCGATTCACAACCCCACCGGCCCAGTGGCAGTCGGTGCACGCACAAAAGGCGGCCGGAGAAAAAATTCAATTTAGCACCCCTAAAATAGGGGTGCCAACAAAGACTAGGCCTTAACTAAAAAAAACAGAAAGACCAGAAAAAGGACTGTAAATTAAATGTTTAAAAATAAAGGGAGGTGGACGAGAGCACGCCCCCAGAGCCCACTGGTCGACAAAAGTGGCTATGTCGCCAGACGATGCGTGGGCGTGCTCTAACTGAACTTGAAGGGGGGAGAAGGGGCCCTGAACATGGCCCCACAGTCAAAGAGACCCTCCCCGATCATCTTACGCTTCCTGGTCTTGTAGATGGCGAGTCTAGCAAGAGCCAGGAGCAGATTCACGAGGAGGTCCCTCTTCTTGGTGGAGCCATGAACAGGGTGCCCAAATATGAGGAGGGTTGGGGAGAAGTGCAGCCAGAACTGCAGCAACAGATTCCTCAGCAGCAGGAAAAACGGCTGCAGCCTGGCGCAAAGAAAATAAATGTGGCTTCGACGGACTGACCAAGAGAAAGGGCATGCGTCCGAAGTCGGTAAAGTGACGCAGGATCTCTCCCTGACGCGAAGCCTCCTGCAGGACCCTCCACCCCAAGTCCCCAGCTCCCCCTGGAGACCAGCGGGAGTACAGGGCCTCCCACTGGGGACCGAGCGCCCTCGGTGGTCGGAGGGTCTCCCCAAGCCCGGTGTCAAGGAGAGACGAGGGCGAGGGAAGTGGAGGGTGTGGAGCGTCATCAGTACAGAGGTCCTCTCCGGCGATCGGAGGGGCGAGGGAGAAACGCGAGATCCTGCTCAGGTTGTTCTCGTGAGGGGAGGCCGAGGGGGGGCCCGGGCCTTGGGTTCGATCAGCAAGACCGAGAGCCAGTAGGGGGGATGGAAGATGGCTCCCCGTCCTGAGAACTCCCTCGAGATACCTGACAGAGTTGGGTGCAACGCTGCTTTGCACTCCCGGATCGCGCCGGGTTTGCCCTGACTGGTCGCCCGAGCCGCCTGGCGACAGCGACTCGGGGTCAGCCACTCTGACCTTCGCGATCCAGGAGATCCCAGACTCTGGTCACCTTGGCCGAGATCAGCGCCGCCGCACCGAGGGGGGACTCCAACGCCTGCGCACCCAGGTGGGGTTGTGCAGCAGGGGCTCCAGCAGGAGTCCTTCGCCCTCGGGTCGGAACGGCGCCTCGGCCGACAGAAAACATGCCTCGGGTCCTGAGCAGGTCCTGGTAAAGACCGCAGCTCGGGGAGACGGATTCCGGAGGTCGATCCAGAAGAGCTGCCGGTCGTGAGCCCAGGTCGTGCAGCTGGCGCAACAGGAGGGACGCCAGCGTGCACCACTGCGGGGCCGGGTCTCATGACAGGAATCTCTGCAGCGCCTGGAGGCGGAAGGTGTGCACCTGGCTCTTGATGCACACCAACCCTTGCCCTCCCTCGGCCAGAGGGAGGCTCAGAACCGCGCAGAGAGACCCAGTGCTTTCCGGCCCAGAAGAAGTCCGTCAGCTTCCTCTGGACCCTGGACACAAACTCAGGGGCGGGCTTCGGTGAGTCGATGCCAAAGCATCGACGCCACCAGTTGGTTAATCACTAAAGCCCGTCCCCTGAAGGAAAGCAGTTTCAGCAGACCCGACCACGACCTCAGCCTAGCAGCCACCTTGTCCTCCAACTCCACCCAGTTGGCTGCGACCGAGGTCTCCAGGGGCTCAGGTGGACTCCCAGATATTTGAAGCCCGTCAGCTCCCCACCTGAACTGCTGGAGCCGCGACGGGAGGGAGTCCACCCGCCAGGGACCCACTAGTAACCCGGAGCACTTGTCCCAGTTGATCCTGGCAGAGGAAGCGGCAGAGTATACACTCTGGCAGCTCCGCATCCCTCCAGGTCAACCGGGTCGGAGGCCACCAGGAGCACGTCGTCGGCGTGGGCCGACAGGACCACCCTGCGTGTCCGGACGCCGCGAGCGCAAACCCGTGAGCCTCCCCTGCGAAGGAGGCAGAGGAAGGGCTCGATGCACAGCGTACAGTTGTCCGGACAGAGGGCAGCCCTGACATACTCTCTCTGTGAACGCGAGGGGCGCGGTCAGGGACCAGTTAACCTTTACAAGGCACTCGGCAGAGGCGCGCAGCATCCGGAACAGGCGGCGAAGCGCGCCCGAATCCGATACTGCTCGCAGGGTTCGAAGAGATACTGTGATCCACCGGTCGAACGCCTTCTCCTGATCCAGCGACAGGAAGGGTAACCGACCGACCGGTCCTCCTGCAGTAGTGCAGGAGGTCCCAACCAGGAAGATATTATCAAAGATCGTCCGGTTCGGGACCGTAGGACTGGTCGGGTGGATCACGCCTGCCAGCACGGACTTGAGCCTCAAGGAGGCGGCCTTGGCCACGATTTTATAGTCCCGTGGCATAGCAGTACAGACCGGGCGCCAGTTCTTCAGGCAGCGGAGATCCCCTTTCTTGGGCAGGGCGTGATGACCGCCCGCCTCATCGAAAGGGGCATCTCCCCCGTCTCAGAGGCTTCGCCAGGACCAGCAAAGGCGGGCCCCAGCAAGTCCCAAAACTTCTTGTAGAACTCACGGTCAGCCCGTCGATGCCGGCGATTTGTTATAGGGCATCTGACTGAGGGGCGCCGGAGAGCTCGCCAGGGTCAGCTGGCCCTCGAACTCATCCCTGACGCCCTCGCCGACCGCGGGGAAGCCCATCCCACAGAACCCTGCACTGCCGGAGTCGGCGGGATCCGGAGAGAAGAGGGCCGAGTAGAATGCCCTGGCCCTCCCGCTCACGCCTCGGATCCGCCAGAAGGGAGCCGTCGTCCGCCAGGAGGCAGGTGATGTTTTTACGATCTCCTTCTTTTTTCTCCTCCAACGCCAGAAAAAGTGTGTGCCGCGTCCATCTCCGGAGGAACTGGACCCGCGAAGCGCCACAAACGCCGGGACCGCTGGAGCTGCAGATCCCGCAGGGTGCACTTCTTCTCTCGCACGCCGCCTGCTCGAGCTGGTCCCCGCGAGCCAGGCGGCTCTCCAGATCGAGCAGCTCCCTTTCCAGCTGCTCGATCCATGAGTCCCTCCGCCTGCTCGCCCTCGTGTACTCCTGACAGAGGACTTTGATCTGCGCTTTCCCCACGCCCCACCACTGACGCCAGGTGGGGAAGCGAGATCGCCTGTCGTGCCAGACCGTCCAAAAGTCCCGGAAAGACCGCAAAGCGCCGCCCTCCAACAGGCTGTTGTTGAAGTGCCAGTAGGGCTGAGAAATGCCTAGCTGGCACCACGCCACCGCCACGGCCACCAGGTTGTGGTCCGTGAACGGCGCCGCCTGATGTCGGAGGAGCGAACGCGAATGAGCGTGGTTCTGCGACACGTAGAACCTGTCAATCCGGGACTGAGACACCCGCCCCTCCCTCACCCTGGTGAAGGTGAAGGCCAGGGCGTCCGGTGTTGCCACCGCCAGATGTCGACCAGAGAGAGGCGAGCGATCAGTTTTCTCTCAGGGCGGCCGACGAGAGGGTAGGGCTCGCGCCCCACCCGGTCCGTGGCCTCGAGGGTGCAGTTGAATCACCCCGAGGACCACGAGCTCGTCGGGCGCCGATGGTGTTCAGGTGGTTCGACATCCGGCGGAAAAAACTGGACCTCGCCGACCCGAGGGCGGGCGTGCGCGTTCACCAGGTGAACGGTAGCGCCCCCGTCCCGGATCCGTGGTGAAAACAGACGGCCCGGCACGACGTTGACCACATCGAGCACCGTGGGAACAAAGGACCCGGAGAAGAGCGCCGCCACCCCACAAGATGACTCGGTGAGGTGGCTGAACGACACTCCCCCCCCACCCAGCAGCCAGTTGGCCTCGGCCTGCGGGTGGAGTGGGTTTCCTGCAGGAAGCACACAGAGTAACCCCTTTTTCAGAAAGGAGATTACCTGGGCCCTGCGGAAATGGTCCTTGCATCCGTTGACGTTCACGGTCCCGGCGCGATACATGATCCTCTGTCAGGTGTAGTCGGCGACACTCACGGGAGAGCCTGAGATCTCCGAAGTTCACCAACTGGTCGTGAAGCTTTGGGCACGTATGTGCACGCACGCGTCTCGTCTTGCTGGCGTGGTTGGCCTGGAGGAAGGATCTCACAGAGTTTAGGATCTCTGAAATCCCCATTTGTCCAGGGCCAGCTGGACCTTGTCCCTGCGGTGGGATGGTGGCCTCCAGGAAATCCAGGAGCTCCGCGCAGGGATGTGTCGGGAGAGGGGCGGACAGACTCTCCGGGAAAGCCCACGCCACACATGGACTCAGTCCTCCTCCCTCTCCGGGTCTCTCCACCCCCGCGGTGGAGAAGCACAACGCACTCACGTTGGTGGGTGAGCGCTGCCATGCCTGATTTTATTTTGACCGACTCTCCCAGCGCCCCCCAGGGACGCAGCGTGGGAGAGATCGGCTGAGGGACCCTGGCGGGGACCGCCTGCACCCCCTCGATTTGGGGCCAGACGGGGACGCTGACGTGACACCGCCGAGCCGGACGGTCTCGTCGTCCCCGCTCTGTCCCTCCTTGAGGTCCGAGGCACGGTCTCAGGCCCGTCCTCTTCCCTCGAAGGAAGGGGATCCACCCTCCGGTCCTTCCTCCTCCCCTAGAAAGGGGATACACCCTTCGGGTCCTTCCCTTCCTCCGCATCAGTCACCGGTTGTTGTTCCAGGGGGCTCCTCCCCCCCCTCGGTGACTGGAACCGTCCCCGATGCTGGGTCGGGACGGGTTCTGGCCCGTTGCAGGCTTCGGGAGGATCTACCATGAGGGCACCACCTTCTGCCCTCTCCGGTTCTTCCCCTCCCTTCCGCTCCGGAGACCATCAAACGCGGGCTCCTCAGAGCCCGCCTCTGCCCTCAGGGGTGTTTTCACCTCCCCTCCGCTGCAGCACGAGGGCCGGAACCCCGTCGCGCGAGAGGAGAGGGGAGCCTGAGGCAGATCTTGTTCCGTGGAGGGGTGGTCTGTCCCCCTCCGACCCCTCGGCGGGGGTCGCTTGCATGGGCTCCGCGTTGTCTGCGGAGCCCATGCTTGCCTCGGGAGCCGAATCCGCCTCCTCCCCGGAGACGGGAGCCAGAGGCAATTCTTGTTCAGGGAGGGGTGGTTTTGTCCCCCCGCCCCTCGGCTGGGGTGTCGCATGGGCTGCATCGCGGGCGCCCGGGAGCCCGAGGCAGTTGTTATCCGGAGGGTGATTCTTCCCCCCCCTCCCCCCCTCCTCGGCCTGCATGGGCCCGCATTATCTGCGGAGTTTACGGAGCCCGAGGCAGCTGTTGTTCTGGGAGGGCAGTTGTTCCTCCCCTCCGCCCCCGGCCGGGGTCGCCTGCATGGGCTCCGCTTTATCCACGGAGCCCATGCCTGCCTCGGGAGCTGGTTCCGCCGCCCCCTCCTCGGCAACACAGGGTTCAGGACCCGCGTCGCCGTCGGAGGAAGGCGGTGCCCGAGGCAGCTGCTCTTTCGGGGGCCCTCCTGCGCCCCTCGGCGACCTCGCTGCGGCCGGCCCCTCGATGGAAGAGTCGGGGCGGCTTTGAGTCTTTATTGTGACGGGGGGGATCTGCCGAAGGGCTTGTTTTGCCCTCGGGTTCCTCCCTCTCCCTTGGCCTCTCGGCGGGCCTCTTCCATTCCATGGGTTCCGGCTGAGCCCGGACCGCCTCGGGAGATGGATCTTTCTCCCCCCTCCAGCACGAGGGCCATGGCCCTCCCAGCCGGTAGAGGGGACGCCGAGGCTGTCTCTTTTTTTGGGGGGCCCCTATCGCCCCGGGGACCCTCAGCAGAGGCGAGACGGTGTGCACCAGGCAACATGGGAAGACGGGCCTGCGCCCTTCCCCCCCGAGGCTGCCGGAGGAGGTCCCCTGCCCTGCCACGGCAACGGGAGCCCACCTCCGGCAGGCCTTCTCTCCTCGCACCTGGGATGAGGTGTTTGGTTTTCAGGGGGCTTTGCCGCCTTGCCTCGCGGGGCGCCCGTCAGGGAGTCCCTTTCTCTGGGACTCCCCTGACCCACCAGCCAGATGGTGCGGCGTGGCTTGCCTCCCCGCTGGCCTCCCAGTGGACCTGGCACTTTCCTTCTCTGGCGGGCGGGCGACCAGTGGTCCACTCGGCGGCCTTCTCCCCCCATTTCGGGAGGCGGAGGGTCCCGCCCTGGGGGCCCCTCCCTTTCCCCGGATGTTACTGGGAGGGGGGGGTACTTTTGCCCCCCTTCTCTGCGGGCCTCTTTGAAGGCCCCTGGGCGAGGTGGACTCGGAGGGGGCGGTGCTTCATGCGGTGGTTTTTGCGCTTGCTGGAGCTTGGGGCACCTCTTTTTGGTGCCCCAGCTCCTTGCAGTGAAAGCACCGCACCTCCTCCGAGGAATAAAAGATCACATAGTTGGTCCCCTCGAAGGGGACCACAAAGCTGCCCTCCCATGGTGTCCCTCCCCGCCAGGTGGATGGTCACCTGACGGCGGAAGGACAGGATGTGGCGGAGGGCCTGGTCTCTGCAGCCCAGGGGATGGGGTGGATGGCGCCTTGACCTCCCCAGGGCTTGCAGATGGGGCATGAGCAGGGCATCCTGAATAAACGGTGGCACGTTGGACAGGATGACCCTGCTGCCCAGCCCCGCGAGGGGCTCAATGGGGACAAACATGCCCCCCCACGCTGAGACCCCCTCTCGATCGCGGTGTTCGTTCGGGCGGCCTCCGATTTCAGGAAAAACACGGCTTTCCCGTACATTTTGGAGGCCGCCACGATCGCTGCTGGTCCCACCGCCCCGCCATGGCCTTGACGAAGCCCTCGATCGAGAGGGAGTCTCGCAGGAGGCACCTGACCCCATGCCTCCTGGTGATGTTTTTAAATGGGGGCCGCATTGCTCATGGCCGCTTTTGCCCATTGTTTGGGGGCTGTGGTGTCTGCCCACTCATTATTCAATTTTTATTTGTTTTATTTATTTATTTATTTATTAAACAAACAAACAAAACAAACAAAAAAAAACAACAAACAAATTGCACACCCCTGCACTCCAATAGTGCAGGGGCACACAGAACACAAAGTTTTTTTTTTTTTTTTTTTTTTTAAAACAAAACGAAATTAGTATATATTTTAAATGATAAAAAAAAAATAAAACCCTGCACTCCAAGAGTGCAGGAGTAGTGAAATTAAAAATAAAAAAAACAAACAAAAAAAATTATTTATTTATTTTTAAAAACAAAATAAAAAAAAAAAATAAAAAGGTTTTTTTTTTTTTTTGTTTTTTTTTTTTTTTTTTTTTTTTTTCCAACAAACAAACGTATTTATTTATTTTTTTAAAAAATAAATAAACACAAATCTAAACCCCTGCACTCCAATAGTGCAGGGGTAAAAAAAAAATTCAAAGAAATCAAAGTTTAAAACTAAAAAAATTGTTTCAAACTTAAAAGAAAATCAAAATCAAAAAAAAACAAACCAGGGCAAACAAAGGAGCACACGGCCTGTGCTCCCTGTTTGCCCCTTTCCCCCACTCTGCACACAGCAGAGATGGGGGATTTTAAAACAAAACGATTTTTTTAAAAAACTAAAACAGTTATTTATATAAAAATAATTTTCCTAAAAAAGACAAAAATAAAACCTTTAAAGTAAAATTAAAAATCAATAAAATGAGTGTTTTAAAAAAAAAGGAAAATTCAAAGAAGAAAAATCTCTCCTGCACTTGCTTATAGCACAAGTGCAGGGAGAGAAAGGAAAAACTAAAAAAGTGTTTTTATTTAAAAAAATAAAACAACTTAACCAAAATATTTTTTAACTAAAAAGGTGCACTACTACTTTAGATAAGTTGAAATTATAAAAGATTTAGAAAATAAAAAGTTTAAACAACTGTTTTTAATGTTTTTAATGGGGAACCTGCAGGAGCTCCACAAATGTGTGACCTGTCAGTAGTAGTAGTAGTCCTATTTAATTGCCCAGAGGGCGGACTACACCGACTGCCCAGTGGCAGTCGGTGTGCTGGCCGCACAAAGGCGGCCGGAGAAAAAATTAATTTAGCACCCCAAAAAAAAGGGGTGCCAACAAAGACTAGGCCTTAACTAATAAACAGAAAAACCGGAAAAAGGACTGTAAATTAAATAAGCAAAACCAAAGGGAGGTGGAGAGCACGCCCCCAGAGCCCACTGGTCGACAAAAGTGGTCATGTCGCCAGCAGACTCAGTGGGCGTGCTCCAACTTAACCGGGATGGGACAAGGGCCTGAACATGGCCCCACAATCAAAGAGACCCTCCCGATCATCTCACGCTTCCTGGTCTTGTAGATGGCGAGTCTAGCAAGAGCCAGGAGCAGATTCACGAGGAGGTCCCTTTCTTGGTGGAGCCATGAACAGGGTGCCCGAATATGAGGAGGGTTGGGGAGAAATGCAGCCAGAACTGCAGCAACAGATTCCTCAGCAAAAGGAAAAACGGCTGCAGCCTGGCGCACAGAAAATAAATGTGACTTCACCGACCGGACTGACCGCAGAAAGGGCATGCGGCGTCCGAGTCGGGTAAGTGACGCAGGATCTCCTGACGCGAGCGCTCCGTGCAGGACCCTCCACCCCAAGTCCCCAGCTCCCCTGGAGACCAGCGGGAGTACAGGGCCTCCCACTGGGGACCGACGCCCGGTGATGCCGGGAGGGTCTCCCAAGCGGTGTCTCGGCGGGAGACGAGGGCGTGGAAGTGGAGGGTGGAGCGTCATCGCGTGCAGGGTCCTCCTCGACGCCGATCGGAGGGGCGCCGAGGAGAACCGCGAGATCCTGCTCAGGTTGTTCTCGAGGGGAGGCCGAGGGGGGGCTGGGCCTTGGGTTCGATCAGCAGGACCGGAGAGCCGGGGGTGGGGGATGGAAGATGGCTCCCGGTCCTGAGAACTCCTCGAGATACCTGACAGAGTCTGGGTGCAACGCTGCTTTGCACTCCCGGATCGCGCGCCGCCATCCTGACGGTCGCCCGAGCCGCCCCTGGCGACGAGCGACTGGGGTCAGCCACTCTGACCGCCTGATCCAGGAGATCCCAGACTCTGGTCACCTTGGTCGAGATCAGCGCGCGCCGCACCGGGGGGACTCCAACGCCTGCGCACCCAGGTGGGGTTGTGCAGCAGGGGCTCCAGCAGGAGTCCTTCGCCCGGTCGGAACGGCGCCTCGCCGACAGAAAACATGCTCCGGTCCTGAGCAGGTCCTGGTAAAAAGACCGCAGCTCGGGAGACGGATTCCCCGGAGGTCGATCCAAAAGAGCTGCCGGTCGTAGCCCAGGTCGTGCAGCTGGCGCAACAGGAGGGACGCCAGCGTGCACCACTGCGGGCCGGGTCTGCGACAGGAATCTCTGCAGCGTCTGAGGCGGAAGGTGTGCACCTGGCTCTTGATGCACACCAACCCTTGGCCTCCTCGGCCAGAGGGAGGCTCAGAACCGCCGCAGAGACCCAGTGCTTTCCGCCCAGAAGAAGTCCGTCAGCTTCCTCTGGACCCTGGACACAAACTCAGGGGCGGGCTCAGGACGGTGAGTCGATGCCAAAGCATCGACGCCACCAGTTGGTTAATCACTAAAGCCCGCCCCCTGAAGGAAAGCAGTTTCAGCAGACCCGACCACGACCTCAGCCTAGCAGCCACCTTGTCCTCCAACTCCACCCAGTTGGCTGCGACCGAGGTCTCCAAGGGGCTCAGGTGGACCCCAGATATTTAAAACTGTCCGCGCCCACTTGAACTGCTGGAGCGCGACGGGAGGGAGTCCACCCGCCAGGGACCCACCAGTAACCCGGAGCACTTGTCCCAGTTGATCCTGGCAGAGGAAGCGGCAGAGTATACACTCTGGCAGCTCCGCATCCCTCCAGGTCAACCGGGTCGGAGGCCACCAGGAGCACGCCGTCGGCCATGAGGCCGACAGGACCACCTCCGTCCGACGCGCCGAGCGCCAACCCGTGAGCCTCCTGCGAAGGAGGCAGAGGAAGGGCTCGATGCACAGCGCTGCACAGTTGTCCGGACAGAGGGCAGCCCTGACGCACTCCTCTCCTGAACGCGAGGGGCGCGGTCAGGGGACCAGTTAACCTTTACGAGGCACTCGGCAGAGGCGCACAGCATCCGAACAGGCCGACGGGCGCGCCCGAATCCGAATGCTCGCAGGGTTCGAGAGAGATACCGTGATCCACCCGGTCGAACGCCTTCTCCTGATCCAGCGACAGGAAGGCGACCGACCGACCGGTCCTCCTGCAGTAGTGCAGGAGGTCCCCAACCAGGAAGATATTATCAAAGATCGTCCGTTCGGGACCGTAGGACTGGTCGGGTGGATCACGCCTGCCAGCACGGACTTGAGCCTCAGGGAGGCGGCCTTGGCCACGATTTTATAGTCCGTGCATAGCAGCGAGACCGGGCGCCAGTTCTTCAGGCAGCGGAGATCCCCTTTCTTGGGCAGGAGCGTGATGACCGCCCGCCTCATCGAAAGGGGCATCTCCCGGTCTCGTAGGCTCGCCAGGACCCGCGCAAAGGCGGGCCCCAGCAAGTCCCAAAACTTCTTGTAGAACTCACGGTCAGCCCGCCGATGCCCGGCGATTTGTTATAGGGCATCTGACCGAGGGCGCCGGAGAGCTCGCCAGGGTCAGCTGGCCCTCGAACTCGCCCCGACGCCCTCGCCGACCGTGGGAAGCCCATCCCACAGAACCCTGCACGTTGCCGGAGTCGACGGGATCCGGAGAGAAGAGGGCCGAGTAGAAGGCCCTGGCCCTCGTTCACGCTCTCCGGATCCGTCAGAAGGGAGCAAATAATCCGCCAGGAGGCAGGTGATGTTCTTCGCGTCTCCTTCTTTTCTCCAACGCCAGAAAGTGTGTGCCGCGTCCATCTCCGGAGGAACTGGACCCGCGAAGACAAACGCCCCGGGACCGCTGGAGCTGCAGGTCCCGCAGGGTGCACTTCTTCTCCTCACGCCGCGCTCTGCTCGAAGTTGGTCCCCGCGAGCCAGGCGGCTCTCCAGATCGGCAGCTCCCTTTCCAGCCGCTCGATCCGTGAGTCCCTCCGCCTGCTCGCCCTCGTGTACTCCTGACAGAGGACCTTGATCTGCGCTTTCCCACGTCCCACCACTGACGCCAGGTGGGGAAGCGAGATCGCCTGCCGCGTTGCAGACCGGGTCAAAAGTCCCGGAAAGACCGCTCAAAGCGCCGCCCTCCAACAGGCTGTTGTTGAAGTGCCAGTAGGCGGAGAAGTGCCTAGCTGGCACCACGGCCACCGCCACGCCACCAGGTTGTGGTCCGTGAACGGGCGCCGCCTGATGTCGGAGGAGCGAACGCAATGAGCGTGGTTCTGCGAGCACGTAGAACCTGTCGATCCGGGACTGAGACACCGCCCCTCCCTCACCCTGGTGAAGGTGAAGGCCGAGGCGTCCGGTGTTGCCACCGCCAGATGTCGACCAGAGAGAGCCGAGCGATCAGCTCTCTCAGGGCGCCGACGAGAGCTGGTAGGGCTCGCGCCCACCCGGTCCGCGCCTCGAGGGTGCAGTTAAAGTCACCCCGAGGACCACGAGCTCGCCGGGCGCCGATGGTGTTCAGGTGGGCCGACATCCGCGGAAAAACTGGACCTCGCCGACCCGAGGGACGGGCGCACGCGTCACCAGGTGAACGGTAGCGCCCCCGCCCCGGATCCGTGGTGCAACAGACGGCCCGGCACGACGTTGACCACATCGAGCACCGTGGGAACAAAGGACCCGGAGAAGAGCGCCGCCACCCCACAAGATGACTCGGTGAGGTGGCTGAACGACACTCTCCCCCCCCACTCCAGCAGCCAGTTGGCCTCGCCCGCGGGTGGAGTGGGTTTCCTGCAGGAAGCACAGAGTAACCCCTTTTTTCAGGAAGGAGATTACCTGGGCCCCGCGGAAATGGTCCTTGCATCCGTTAACGTTCACGGTCCCGGCGCGATACATGATCCTCTGTCAGGTGTAGTTGGCGACACTCACGGGAGATCCTGAGATCTCCCAAGTTCACCAACTGGTCGGAAGCTGGCACGAATGTGCACGCCTGCGTTCAAGTCTTGCTGGCGTGGCTGGCCCTGAGGAAGGATCTCACAGAGTTTAGGATCCTCTGAAATCCCCATTTGTCCAGGGCCAGCTGGACCTTGTCCCTGCGGTGGATGGTGGCCTCCAGGAAATCCAGGAGCTCCGCCGCAGGGATGTCCGGAGAAGGGGCGGGCAGACTCTCCGAGCCCACGCTGCACGCGGACCCGAGTCCTCCTCCCCTCCTCCGGTTCTCCACCCCCCCCAAGGGGGGGTGGAGAAGCACAACGCACTCACGTTGGTGGTGAGCGCGTTGCGCCTGATTTTATTTTTGACCGACTCTCCCTCCCCCCCCCAGGGGACGCGGCGGGAGAGATCGGCGGAGGGACCTGGAGTGGGACCGCCTGCACCCTTGATTTGGGCGCAGACGGACGCCGACGACACCGCCGAGCCGGACGGTCTCGCTGCCCCCCGCCTGGGTCCTCCTTGAGGTCCGAGGCACGGTCTCAGGCTCGCCCTTTCCGGAAGGAAGGGGATCCACCTCTCGGGTCCTTCCTCCTCCCCTAGAGAAAGGGGATACACCCTTCGGGTCCTTCCTTCCTCCGCATCAGTCACCGGTTGTTGTTCCAGGGGCTCCTCCCGCCCCTCGGTGACTGGAACCGGGTCCCCCGATGCTGGGTGGGGACGGGTTCTTGGCCCCTTGCAAGGGGAGGGATCTCACCGTGAGGGCACCACCTTCTGCCCTCTCCGGTTCTTCCCCCCCCTCCCTTCCTCCGGAGACCAGTAAACGCTGGCTCCTCAGAGCCCCCTGCCTCAGGGGGTGTTTTCCCTCCCCCCCTCCGGGCAGCACGAGGGCCGGAACCCTGCCGCCGCAGGGAGAGGGGAGCCTGAGGCAGATCTTGTTTCGGGGGGGTGGTTCGTCCCTCCGACCCCTCGGGCGGGGGTCGCTTGCATGGGCTCAGCGTTGTCTGCGGAGCCCACGCTTGCCTGGAGGCAATCCGCCTCCTCTCCGGAGACGGAGCCAGAGGCAATTCTTGTTCAGGGAGGGGTGGTTTGTCCCCCCTCCCCTCGGCGCCCCTCGGGAGGGCAGTTGTTGCATGGGCTCCCATTATCCGCGGAGCCACGCCCCCTCGGGAGCCCGAGGCAGTTGTTGTTCTGGGAGGGTGTTGTTCCCCCCTCCGCCCCTCATGGGGCGAGGGTCGCCTGCATGGGCTCCGCTTTATCCACGGAGCCCACGCCTGCCTCGGGAGTTGGTTCCGCCCCCCTCGGCAACACAGGTTTCATGACCCGTGTGCCGGAGGAAGGCGGTGCCCAGGCAGCTGTTCCTTTTGGGGGCCCCTCCTGCCCCCTCGGCGACCTTCTGCGGCCGCCCCTCGATGGAAGAGTCGGGGCCGGCTTCTGAGGTCTTTGGTGTGACGGGAGGGATCTGCCCGAAGGGCTTGTTTTGCCCTCGGGTTCCTCCCTCCCTTTGGCCTCTCGGGGGGGCCTCTTCCATGGGTTCCGCAGGAGCCCGGACCGCCTGGGGTGGTTCTTTCTCCCCCTCCGTGGCAGCACGAGGGCCGGGGCCCCGTCGCCGGTAGAGGGGGGCCGAGGTCTCTTTCGTTTTTGGGGGCCCCCCATCGCCCCGGGACCCTCAGCAAGAGGCCGAGACGTGTGCACTTGGGAAGCACTACTGGGAAGACGCCTTTTTTTTTTTTCCCCTGAGGCTGCCGGAGGCTGTCCCCTGCCTGCCAACCATGACGGGGGGCCCTCCCCTCATTCCTCATCCTCCCTGTGGGAGGAGTTGGTTTTTGCAGGCTTGCCCTGCCCTCAAGGGGGGGCCGAGGGAGTCCCTTCTCTGAGACTCCCCTGACCCACCGCCAGATGGCGCGGTGTGGCTTGCCTCTCCCCGCTTGGCCTCCCCGGTGGACCTGCCGCGCCTTCTTCTTGGCGGCATGACCAGGCGAGTGGTCCACTCAAGGCCTTCTCCAGCGCTTTCAGGGGGCGGAGGGTCCGGCTCCGCCTGGGACCCCTCTCCCTCCCCCGGATGTTACTGGGAGGGGGCGGTACTTTTTGCCCCCCTTCTTCAAGGGCCTCTTGGAGGAGCCTTGAGCCCTGGTGGATTTGAGGGGCACGGTGCTTGCTGGGTAGCTTTGCGCTTATTTGGAGCTTGGGGCACCTCTTTTTTTTGGTGCCCCAGCTCCTTGCAGTGA
>JAHFZB010000710.1:0-30183 GCA_036884735.1 Huso huso
GTGTCTGTGTTAGCTTTCTATCCTTCTATCTGTCTGTGTGTCTGTGTTAGCTTTCTATCCTTCTATCTGTCTGTGTGTCTGTGTTAGCTTTCGATCCTTCTATCTGTCTGTGTGTCTGTGTTAGCTTTCTATCCTTCTATCTGTCTGTGTGCCTGTGTTAGCTTTCTATCCTTCTGTCGAGTCTAGTGCACTATTCCATGTGTGCATGCAGACCATTTCTCTACTAGACCTGCTCAAGGATATCTCATGTCAGTCACAGTTAGACTAGCTGTTTAATACACAGTGTGATCTGTTATTCAAAGTTATTCAATAGATGATTTTACACCTCAGTGTGCAGAATGTAATCCAGCTCTCTTCTTTCACAGAGTCTATGAGCTGTGAGGTCCCTAAATCAGGTATGTAGAGTGTGTGGAAATCCACAGCCTGACTCACCCCAGCACAGCCCTGCCAGTTAGTGTGTGCTACACATCTTCTGAACTGTAGAAAGTACAGGAGGAGTGATTGTAAAATAATGCTCTCTTTATTTCTGTGTTCTAGAATGGAAGTGGATCCTCAGCTCAGCAGGTATGTGTCTCTTCAATGGATTCCTTTCACAGTGGAGGGTAAAAGAACAGCGAGGAGCCCCGTCTCACTCACTGTGTTCACATCTATATTTACATTCTGCCCCATTTAAACCTCTGTGCACTCCCAGCTCAGCTAACGCCAGCCTCGCGTGCCTCCCAAAGGTAACACATTATTTTACATACAATTACTTTATTTTTTTTACACATTATTTTTACATACAATTACCCATTTATACAGTTGGGTTTTTACTGGAGCAATCTAGGTAAAGTACCTTGCTCAAGGGTACAGCAGCAGTGTCCCCCACCTGGGATTGAACCCACGACCCACTGGTCAAGAGTCCAGAGCCCTAACCACTACTCCACACTGTGTGTCAGTGTGTCTGTGTCTCTGTGTCAGTGTGTGTGTGTCAGTGAGTGTGTGTCTGTGTCAGTGTGTGTCAATGTGTGTGTCTGTGTGTCAGTGTGTGTGTGTCTCTGTGTGTCATTGTGTGTGTGTGTCCGTGTGTGTGTGTCCGTGCGTGTGTGTGTCAGTGTGTGTGTCTGTGTCTGTGTCAGTGTGTGTGTCAGTGTGTGTGTGTGTGTGTCAGTGTGTGTGTGTGTGTGTGTCTGTGTCAGTGTGTCTGTGTGTGTGTGTCAGTGTCAGTGTGTGTGTCAGTGTGTGTCAGTGTGTGTGTGTGTGTCTGTGTCAGTGTGTGTGTGTGTGTGTCTCAGTGTGTGTGTGTGTGTGTGTCTGTGTCAGTGTGTGTGTGTGTCAGTGTGTGTGTGTGTGTGTCAGTGTCAGTGTGTGTGTCAGTGTCAGTGTGTCAGTGTGTGTGTGTGTGTCTGTGTCAGTGTGTGTGTGTGTCAGTGTGTGTCTGTGTCAGTGTCAGTGTGTGTCAGTGTGTGTGTGTGTGTCTGTGTCAGTGTGTGTGTCTCTGTGTGTCAGTGTGCGTGTCAGTGTGTGTGTCTGTCAGTGTGTGTGTGTCTCTGTGTGTCAGTGTGCGTGTCAGTGTGTGTGTCTGTCAGTGTGTGTGTGTCTCTGTGTCAGTGTGTCTGTGTCAGTGTGTGTGTCAGTGTGTGTGTGTGTGTGTGTGTCAGTGTGTGTGTCAGTGTGTGTGTGTGTGTGTCTGTGTGTGTGTGTGTGTGTCTGTGTCAGTGTGTGTGTGTGTGTCAGTGTGTCTGTGTGTGTGTCAGTGTCAGTGTGTGTGTCAGTGTCAGTGTGTGTGTGTGTGTGTGTGTGTGTGTGTGTGTGTGTGTGTCTGTGTCAGTGTGTGTGTGTCAGTGTGTGTGTGTCTCTGTGTGTCAGTGTGTGTGTGTCTGTCAGTGTGTGTGTGTCTCTGTGTCAGTGTGCCTGTGTCAGTGTGTGTGTCAGTGTGTGTGTGTGTGTGTGTCTGTGTGTGTGTCAGTGTGTCTGTGTCAGTTTGTGTGTGTCAGTGTGTGTGTGTCAGTGTGTGTGTTTGATTGCGTGCAGCTGCAGGGCAGGAGATGACGATTGAGACAAGATACTGAACAGACATCTGAGATCCCTCTTTTTCTATTGTTATTCTATACTTTTTTATTTTGTGTCCTGTTTTGAAAATGTTTTCCGGACGGAGATGGACGGAGGTGTAAGTAATCTAAATGACCTGCCCGCATCGGATACATACATACATATATATATATATATGTACAGTACTGTGCAAAAGTTTTAGGCAGGTGTGAAAAAATGCTGTAAAGTAAGAATGCTTTCAAAAATAGACATGTTAATAGATTATATTTATCAATTAACTAAATGCAAAGTGAGTGAACAGAAGAAAAATCTAAATCAAATCCATATTTGGTGTGACCACCCTTTGCCTTCAAAACAGCATCAATTCTTCTAGGTACACTTGCACAAAGTCAGGGATTTTGTAGGCATATAGTCAGGTGTATGATTAAACAATTATACCAAACAGGTGCTAATGATCATCAATTCAATATGTAGGTTGAAACACAATCATTAACTGAAATAGAAACAGCTGTGTAGGAGGAATAAAACTGGGTGAGGAACAGCCAAACTCAGCTAACAAGGTGAGGTTGCTGAAGACAGTTTACTGTCAAAATTCATACACCATGGCAAGACTGAGCACAGCAACAAGACACAAGGTAGTTATACTGTATCAGCAATGTCTCTCCCAGGCAGAAATTTCAAGGCAGACAGGGGTTTCCAGATGTGCTGTCCAAGCTCTTTTGAAGAAGCACAAAGAAACGGGCAACATTGAGGACCGTAGACGCAGTGGTCGCCAGGAAACTTACTGCAGCAGATGAAAGACACATCATGCTTACTTCCCTTCGCAATCGGAAGATGTCCAGCAGTGCCATCAGCTCAGAATTGGCAGAAAACAGTGGGACCCTGGTACACCCATCTACTGTCCAGAGAAGTCTGGTCAGAAGTGGCCTTCATGGAAGACTTGCGCAAAAAAAGCCATACCTCCGACGTGGAAACAAGGCCAAGCGACTCAACTATGCACGAAAACACAGGAACTGGGGTGCAGAAAAATGGCAGCAGGTGCTCTGGACTGATGAGTCAAAATGTGAAATATTTGGCTGTAGCAGAAGGCAGTTTGTCGGGCCGAAGGGCTGGAGAGCGGTACCTAATGTGTGTCTGCAGGCAACAGTGAAGCATGGTGGAGGTTCCTTGCAAGTTTGGGGCTGCATTTCTGCAAATGGAGTTGGGATTTGGTCAGAATTAATGGTCTCCTCAATGCTGAGAATTACAGGCAGATACTTATCCATCATGCAATACCATCAGGGAGGCATCTGATTTGCCCCAAATTTATTCTGCAGCATGACAACGACCCCAGACATACAGCGAAAGTCATTAAAAACTATCTTCAGCATGAAGAAGAACAAGGAGTCCTGGAAGTGATGGTATGGCCCCCACAGAGCCCTGATCTCAACATCATCGAGTCTGTCTGGGATTACATGAAGAGAGAGAAGCAACTGAGGCTGCCTAAATCCACAGAAGAACTGTGGTTAGTTCTCCAAGATGTTTGGGCCAACCTACCTGCCGAGTTCCTTCAAAAACTGTGTGCAAGTGTACCTAGAAGAATTGATGCTGTTTTGAAGGCAAAGGGTGGTCACACCAAATATTGATTTGATGTAGATTTTTCTTCTGTTCACTCACTGATAAATATAAACTATTAACATGTCTATTTTTGAAAGCATTCTTTACAGCATTTTTTCACACCTGCCTAAAACTTTTGCACAGTACTGTATATATATATATATATATATATATATATATCCAGTCAGCGCCTGGTATATGTTACGTGACTCGGTCTGCTCCAGTGAAAAGATCAGTAAAATGGACACTACGACAGCCAAAATATAAGCATTTATATTGAAGGCTATGTTTTTTTTTTAAGCTACACACCTTAATTACAAGCTACTGTACTCTGCTCACCAACATTCACATTTTGTTATCTTGTTGTTAACTTTATTAAAACTCGAATACAATAGTTATTATCACTGACTCAGATTAAACTGACTGTAGCCGCTATGGTGTGTATAAACGTAGCATGTTAACATCGCTTTTTTCATTTCTTTTAATGTGATTTAACATCATGTACCGGTAATTTTATTTTAAATGTGTGGTGCAGCAGCAATCTCGGGTCCACACCGTCAGCCGAGTGTAGATATACTGTTTACATCCTCGCTATGGCCTTCATTATATGATTAAATAGTGATTTTAAAAACTCAAACTGATGCTCATGTTGGCTCGTACAGCTCTGTGCAACCGGCACGGCAAAAAAAACAAAAACATTGACGTGTTTTTTTAATAAGGAACCAAGATTTAAATGAACATTTGCAAATGAAACAAAACTGAAACTTTGATGTGCTTTTTTATGGTAGTAGTGACAAATACTGTAATAAAGAAAATCAAAGAATAAAAACAGTACTAATATTATTAATAATTTAGCTAATGCCTTTACCCAGGGTGACTTCCTTAACTTACTCCAGCAGCTTGTTCGTTTTGGGTTGTCCTTTTACTATAGAGAACAAAAGGCTTTGGATCCAAACAGGGTTGTTCTAGCGAGGGTGTGCTGTATTCAGTGTTTGACTTGTATGTTTAATATACCACACTTGCACATTTGTTATTTCATTTTTGTTATTTTTCACCTCCCAGAGTGTTCAACATTTAACAGAGTATAGAAAGAAGTTTGGATCAGAATCCAATATCATCCCTTAAGTACTATACTGCAAGGATACTTGTGTCTGGTTTTAGTATACTATTGGTACCATTATACTATCCTATTTTGACATAAGTATACTTGCAGTATACAACTTTTTGTATTATTTTTGTAAATAATGCAACGTAGTTCTCAAATATTGGGCATTTCTTAGATTGTATCTTACTTCTCTTTTGCACACCTGCATTTTCTCTTGCTAGATATGCACCTCCAGATTCTGACAAATACTTGGAGAAAACCAGGAGCAACTTCTGCTCTGGATCAAAAAGATATAATGCTCTGCGGCTGCTCGTCTATGTGGATAACTATCGAAAAACTAGTAGAAACTAAAACACAAGCCTAGGACAAGCAAATGGAAGTCTGGAAAAAGAATGGAATTTTGATGTTGAAAAAGTGTATTAACCCTGTGTTTAGTTATAATGCCCCAGATTGTGAACTCACTGTGAAGTGAAGATCACATGTACACACTGCAGGGGTCCATATGTTACACTTTGACATGCATCTAGAGAACTGCTGATCTGATTGTGATGAAACTTGGTACAGACATTCTTTATACACAATCTGGAGCCTGTCTGCACCTCTCCTCTCATGAGTGTACCCCTCCCTCTATCCTTCTCTCATCTCCTCTCCTCCTCAGTGGGGATGCATATCCCAGTGTATACTCGAGGCTGGGCTTCTGATTGTCAGTGTTTTACCCGACTTTTCTACTCTGCTTTAAGAATTCATCTGATCCCTGTGAAGCAGTTTGTGTCTCTCAATCACAACTGAGAAACGTGTTCATAGTAAACTTGATTCAATCTGTGAAACAACTAAATGGGCTTTTCAATCAGCCAAGCCTTCATTTTCATTACAAGCAGGACGTGCAAACAAGATCGCGACATGTTATTATTATTATTATTATCATTATTATTATTATTATTATTATTATTATTTATTTCTTAGCAGACACCCTTATCCAGGGCAACTTACAATCGTAAGCAAATACATTTCAAGTGTTACAATACAAGTAATACAATAAGAGCAAGAAATACAATAACTTTTGTTCAAGTGTGACAAACCACAATTCAATAATACAGCAGATAATAGTGATAGTTACATCAGGATATGATTAAATAGTGATAGTTACATCAGGATGTGATTAAATACAAAATACTACAGGTTAAACACTTGGCAGATTACAGTATTCTGAAGTACAGGATTAAATGCAGTAAAATAGGGGGGGCAGATAAGAGCAAAATAAAGCACATTTACATGAAGGGTGATAGTGTCCCAGGATACAAACAGAGGAGTTCTACAGGTGCTGTTTGAAGAGGTGAGTCTTAAGGAGGCGCCGAAATGTGGTAAGGGGGACTGCAGTCCTGACATCTGTGGAAGGTCATTCCACCACTGGAGACAAGGGTGGAGAAGGAGCGGGCTCTGGAGACAGGGAGCGTGAGCGGAGGTAGAGCCAGTCTTCTAGGGCAGGCGGAGCGGAGAGGTCGAGTGGGGTGTAGGGAGAGATGAGGGTCTGGAGGTAGCTGGTGCAGTCTGGTCAAGGCATCTGTAGGCTAGTACAAGAGTCTTGAACTGGATGCGAGCGGTGATCGGGAGCCAGTGGATGAATGGAGTAGTGGAGTAGCGTGGGCATGGCGAGGCAGAGAGAACACCAGGCGAGCAGCAGAGTTCTGGATGAGCTGAGCGGACGGGTGGCGGACGAGGGAGGCCAGCCAGGAGGAGAGTACCAAGGCCTGGACCAGGAGCTGGGTAGCATAGTTGGTGAGGAAGGGTCGGATTCTTCGGATGTTGCTCAGGAAGAATCGGCAAGGCGTGCCAGTGGAGATGTGCTGGGAATAAGAGGCAGGGGTCCATGGTGACTCCAAGGTTCTTAGCGGAGGAAGAGGGAGAGAGTGGAGGAGGAGGGAAAGAAAAGGAGGTCAGATTTGAGAGGTTGATTTAGAGAGATTAAATATTGTGTCTTTATGGACGCAGTTCTTGGTCACAGACCTGCAGCGACCGGCGCCGATGTGTTGAATTCGGAGACTTGTCTTCTGGAAAGTATTTCTCCTTTAAATTGTTTAACGCTGACAGGGATCATTTCAAACAGAGACAAATCAAACCTTACAGTGTGTGAACTGCAAGGTCTGCTGCTGCTTCATTAATTGGGTTCCATGTATTTATCAGCAACGCTTTATATTGCGTGACATAAATTAATATTAAATAGATATGCAATAGATATTAAATGAATGTTAAATTAATATTTAATAAATGTGCAATGGCTGGTTTCTTGCTAAATGTTACCCAAATGTCGATTGAAAATGTAAAGGCACGTCACGTCCATTTATATCACGTTTTGTTACCGTTGAAAATATGTAATAATTTCCCCTTATTGAAAATACAGATAATCTGACTTGAATGTCAATGGAAAGTAACAAGGAATAATTGAACGAATTTAATATGTAATTTAACATTCATTTAATATCAAATTAATATTAATTTATGCCACGTAATATAAAGCATTATCATTTTTCTAATGAATAAAGTGATCAGTAATCACAAGATATTATTTTGTGGTTATTTTATAAACCAGTCCTTAACATAAAATAAATAAAGAAAGAAATAAGTCCATGATATTGAAATGTGCAAAGTATCTGAAAATCACATTCAATTCGGTCATTTTAAAAATCCCATCTATTAACATTGCATGTATAAAAACAAGCTGTACAGAAAATCTCTTTAATGTTTCGTTTAGATTTTGTTTTTAATAGGCCTGCTTTAAATCTATTTCTCTGACGTGTTTACTGACATTTTTAAATACTATCTGTAACTTTTAAAGTTATTATTAGCAGTAGTTAATCTAACTTTAATAATATTAAATGAAATTATTCGGTTTGTATTTGCAGTCAGCAGCATGTGAAACACAAACCCATATTTGTGTATTCGTGAAATCTTTTGGTACTTTATCGTTTGGGACAGTCCGCCTCGATCCATTCTCAAACAACCACAGCACCCTCTGTGCGCGTGTCCGTGGAATCTGACGTCACGTTCCACAGGCAGCTGCTTCTTTGAGCAGCAGTGTGAAGGTGCGCCGCGACACGGTCCCGGGTGGGCCGCGGGGGCGATGACGTTGTGTGTGTGTGTTTTCTTTTTTTTTTCTATTAATAGCGAAAGACACGGGGCGACGGCAGCTGAAAATGTAGAAAAACAAAGTGTAGCGAGGCAGTGTTGTCGGACTGTCAATCAAAGAAATTCACAAATCAGAGCTTCCAGATTGCCTTCCTGTAGGCGGGATGTTAAGGTCATGTGATCGCTCTGCTTCAGATGTAAACAGTGTATTCAGTATTAATAAAATTACAATATGTCGAGTCCGCTTCCAAAGAATACGTTTTGCAAAATATAAAGAACACAACAGGCAGCTGCAGGAGTTTGAATGCGTTTGTACCGCGGGCTCAGCTTTGAGGAGCTGGAATGGGTTTGTACCGCGGGCTCAGCTTGAGGAGCTGGAATGGGTTTGTTCTTTTGAAGAAACGTTTTCATACTAACTCCTGTACTTGATAACATTCATTTAAAAATTCAATTGATGCCTCTGATGAATACGTTTTTGTGACTAATTAGCGATTAACATTTAAAACATTGAGTACTCTGACGTGTGTTTCAATATTAACTAAATCAAGTTATTAATCAAACTCATACATCTCGTTACATACCGGTAACTGATTTATTAAAATGTTTGGATATGCTGCTATTTTATTAATTACTGGCTCGTTCACAGTTTTTCAGATTTCGCTGCAGATGGATTTATTTTCTGGATTTAAGTTTATTTTTTGGTTAAGTGGCGCAGCTTCGCTCCGCAGGGGATGTTGCAAGTTGTATTTCGTTGTACAGAATAGTGGTATAAAAAGAATCCCTTGTCTTGTGACTCTCGTTCCCCTCTCTGTTGTCTGGCTCGTTTCCCTCTCTGTTCTTGCTCTGGTTTCCCTCTCTGTTCTTGGCTCTCGTTTCCCCTCTGTTGTCTGTTGACTCTCGTTTTCCCTCTCTGTTGTTTGCGGCTCGTTTCCCTCTCTGTTGTCTTGTGGCTCTCGTTTCCCCTCTCTGTTGTCTTGTGGCTCTCGTTTCCCTCTGTTGTCGGCTCGTTTCCCTCTCTGTTGTGCACTCGTTTCCCCCTCTATCCATCTCGTTTCCCTCTCTGTTCTGTGGCTCTCGTTTCCCCTCTCTGTTGTCTGGGTTCTCATTTCCCTCTCTGTTGTCTTGTGACTCCGTTTCCCTCTCTGTTGTACATCTTGTGACTCCTGGTTCCCCTCTCTCTGTTCTTGTGCTCTCGTTCCCTCTCTGTTGTCTTGTGACTCTCGTTTCCCCTCTCTGTTCTTGGCTCGATTTCCCCTCTCTCTGTTGTGCGTGGCTGTGATTCCCTCTCTGTTGTCTGGCTCTCGTTTCCCCTCTCTCATTCTCTGTTATGCTCTCGTTTCCCTCTTTGTTATGCGTGGCTCGTTTCCTCTCTGTTGTGTAGCTCTCGTTTCCCTCTCTGTTGTCGCGGCTCTCGTTTCCCTCTGTTGCGCGGCTCTCGTTTCCCTCTGTTGTGCGCGGCTCTCGTTTCCTCTCTGTTGTGCTGCTCTCGTTTCCCTCTCTGTTGTGTGGCTCTCGTTTCCCTCTCTGTTGCGGCTCTCGTTTCCCTCTCTGTTGTGTCGGCTCTCGTTTCCCTCTCTGTTGTCTTGGCTCTCGTTTCCCCTCTGTTCTTGTGGCTCTCGTTTCCCTCTCTCATTGTCTGGTTCTCATTTCCCTCTCTGTTGTGCGTGACTCTAGTTTCCTCTCTGTTGTCTTGTGGCTCTAGTTTCCCTCTCTGTTGTCTTGTGCTCGTTTCCCTCTCTGTTGTCTTGCTTGGCTCTCGTTTCCCTCTCTGTTCCCTCTCTGTGGCGGCTCTCGTTTCCCTCTCTGTTGTCGGCTCTCGTTTCCCTCTCTGTTCTTGTGACTCGATTCCCCCTCTGTTGCTTAGCTCTCGTTTCCCTCTCTCTGTTGTCTTGCTCTCGTTTCCCTCTCTGTTGTCTTGTGACTCTCGTTTCCCCCTCTCTATTCTTGCTACTCTCGTTCCCTCTCTGTTCTTGGCTCTCGTTTCCCTCTCTGTTGTCTTTGTCTCTGTTTCCCTCTCTGTTGTACGTAGCTCGTTTCCTTCTCTGTTGCCTGACTCTCATTCCCCCTCTCTGTATGCAGCTCTCGTTCCCTCTCTGTTCGTTCCTCTCTGTTGCCACAGTCTCGTTTCCCTCTCTGTTGCGGCTCTGGTTTCCCTCTCTGTTGTCTTGTGGCTCTCGTTTCCCTCTCTATTTGTCTCTGACTCGGTTTCCCTCTCTGTTGGTGGCTCTCGTTTCCCCTCTCTGTTGCGTGGCTCTCGTTTCCCCTCTCTGTTGTGTGCTCTCGTTTCCCTCTCTGTTGTCTTGGCTCTCGTTTCCCTCTCTGTTGTCTTGGCTCTCGTTTCCCTCTCTGTTGCTTGTTGACTCGTTTCCCTCTCTGTTGTCTTGTGACTCTCGTTTCCCTCTCTGTTGTCTGACTCTCGTTTCCCTCTCTCTCGTTTCTGTTATGCGGCTCTCGTTTCCCTCTCTGTTGCTGGCTAGTTCGTTTCCCTCTCTGTTGTCATGCGGCTCGTTTCCCTCTCTGTTTCTTGTGACTCGTTTCCCTCTCTGTTGTCGCTCGTTCCCTCTCTGTTGTGCCTGACTCTTGTTTCCCTCTCTGTTCTTGTGACTCTCGTTTCCCTCTCTGTTGCGTTGCTCTCGTTTCCCTCTCTGTTGTGTGCGGCTCTTGTTTCCCTCTCTGTTGCACGGCTCTCGTTTCCCTCTGTTCTTGTGTGACTCTCGTTTCCCTCTCTGTTGCGTTGCTCGTTTCCCTCTCTGTTGTGTAATGACTCTTGTTTCCCTCTCTGTTTCTTGACTCTCGTTTCCTCTCTGTTGGGCGTTTCGTTTCCCTCTCTGTTTAGCTCTCATTTCCCCCTGTTTGTGCGTGGTTCTCGTTTCCCTCTCTGTTGTGGCTCTCATTTCCCTCTGTTTTTTCGGCTCTCGTTTCCCTCTCTGTTGTCTTGTGGCTCTCATTTCCCTCTCTGTTGCATCTCGTTTCCCTCTCTGTTGCGGCTCTCGTTTCCCTCTCTATTTGTGCTGACTCTCGTTTCCCTATCTGTTGACTGACTCGTTTCCCCTCTCTGTTCTTGACTCTCGTTTCCCTCTCTGTTGCAGCTCTCGTTTCCCTCTCTGTTGTCTTGTGACTCTCGTTTCCCTCTCTGTTCTTGACTCTCGTTTCCCTCTCTGTTGTCTTGGCTCGTTTCCCTCTGTTATTAGCTGCTCTCGTTTCCCTCTCTGTTGTGATTGACTCTCGTTTCCCTCTCTGTTGTGTGACTCTCGTTTCCCTCTCTGTTCGCTTCTCTCATTTCCCCTCTCTGTTGTGGGCGGCTCTCGTTTCCCTCTCTGTTGCGCAGCTCTCGTTTCCCTCCCTGTTGTGCGTGGCTCTCGTTTCCCTCTGTTCTTGGCTCTCATTTCCCTCTCTGTTGCTGACTCTCATTTCCCTCTCTGTTTGTGACTCGTTTCCTCTCTGTTGTCTTGTGGGCTCTCGTTTCCCTCTCCATTTGTCTTGTGGCTCGTTTCCCCTCTCTGTTGTCTGACTCTCGTTTCCCCTCTCTGTTGCAGCTCGTTTCACTCTCTGTTCTTGCTCTGTTTCCCTCTCTGTTCTTGTGCTCTCGTTTCCCTCTCTGTTGTCTGTGACTCTAGTTTCCCTCTCTGTTGTCTTGACTCCTCGTTTTCTCTCTGTTCTTGTGACTCTCGTTTCCCCCTCTGTTATGCGGCTCGTTTACCTCTGTTGCGGCTCATTTCCCCTCTGTTGTCGGCTCAGTTTCCCTCTCTGTTATCGGCTCCTCATTTCCCTCTCTCTGTTGTGGCTCTCGTTTCCCTCTCTGTTCTTGTGGCTCGTTCCTCTCTCTGTTCTTGTGCTCTCATTTTCCCCTCTCTTCTTGTGGCTCGTTTCCCCTCTCTGTTCTTGTGACTCTCGTTTTCCCTCTCTGTTGCTTTGCTCTCGTTTCCTCTCTGTTGTCTTCTCGTTTCCCTCTCTGTTGTGTGTGGCTCTCGTTTTCCTCTCTGTTCTTGCTCTCGTTTTCCCTCTTAGTTCTCGTTTCCCTCTCTGTTGTGTCGGCTCTCATTCCCTCTCTGTTGACTCTGTTTTCCCTCTCTGTTCGCGGCTCTCATTCCCTCTCTGTTGTGTCTTGACTCTGGGTTTCCCTCTCTGTTGTGTCGGCTCTCATTTCCCTCTCTCTGTTTTAAGCTCTCGTTTCTCTCTGTTGTAATTTCTCGTTTCCCCCTCTCTGTTCTTGTGGCTCTGGGTTTCCCTCTCTGTTGTTGTATATGACTCGTTTCCCCTCTGTTGTATTCTAGTTTCCCTCTCTGTTGTCAAACTATCGTTTCCCTCTCTGTTGTGCGTAATCTCATTTCCCTCTCTGTTGTGCAGCTCGTTTCCCTCTCTATTTATTGCGGCTCTCATTTCCCCTCTGTTGTCTCTCGTTTCCCTCTCTGTTGGGCAGCTCGTTCCCTCTCTGTTGTGCGTGGCTCTCTCATTTCCCTCTCTGTTGTGTGTGACTCTCGTTTCCCTCTCTGTTCTTGAGCTCATTCCCTCTCTGTTACTTGGCTCGTTCCCCCTCTGTTCTTGGCTCTCGTTTCCCTCTCTGTTCTTGGCTCTCGTTTCCCTCTCTGTTGTCTTGACTCTCGTTTCCCTCTCTGTTGTGCGTGACTAGTTTCCCCCTCTGTTGTCGACTCTCGTTTCCCTCTCTGTTGTCTGCCTTCTCGTTTCCTCTCTGATTCTTGTGACTCTCGTTTTCTCTCTGTTCTTGGCTTTTCGTTTCCCTCTCTGTTGCGTGCTCTCGTTTCCCTCTCTGTTGTCTTGTGACTCGTTTCCCTCTCTGTTGTCTTGTGGCTCGTTTCCCTCTTTGTTGTCGTGGCTCTCGTTTCCCTCTGTTGTGTGTGGCTCGTTTCCCTCTCTGTTGTCTTGGCTCTGTTTCCCTCTCTGTTGCGCTTCTCTACGTTTCCTCTCTTTCATGCACTCGTTTCCCTCTCTGTTGTGCGCAGTTCGTTTCCCCTCTCTGTTGTGTCTTGACTCTCGTCTCCCCTCTCTCTGTTCTTGTGACTCGTTTCCCCTCTGTTGTCTTGACTCGTTTCCCTCTCTGTTGTCTGCGCTCTCTCTCCTCTCTGTTGTCTGGCTCCTCGTCTCCCCTCTCTGTTTGACTCCTCGTTTCCCTCTCTGTTTGGCTCTCGTTCCCTCTCTGTTGTGTGGCTCTCGTTTCCCTCTCTGTTCTTCGTTCCCTTTCCCTTCTGTTGACTCTCGTTTTCCCTCTCTGTTGTGTCGGCTCTCGTTTCCCTCTCTGTTGTGTCTGATCTGTTTCCCTCTCTGTTGATAAACTTTCGTTTCCCTCTGTTTGTGCGGCTCTGGTTTCCCTCTCTGTTCTTGTGACTCTCGTTTCCCCTCTCTGTTGCATGACTCGTTTTTCCCTCTCTGTTGTTGGCTCTCGTTTCCCTCTCTGTTAGCGACTCGTTTCCCCCTCTCTGTTGTGACTCTCGTTTCCCCTCTCTGTTCTTGTGACTCTCGTTTCCCTCTCTGTTCATGACTCTCGTTTCCCTCTCTATTCACAGCTCTCGTTTCCTCTGTTGCAATCTCATTTCCCTCTCTGTTCTTTGACTCTCATTTTCCCTCTCTGTTGCTGACTCTCATTTTCCCTCTCTGTTCTTGTGACTCTCGTTTCCCTCTCTGTTACTGACTCGTTTCCCTCTCATTCTTGTAGCTCGTTTCCCCTCTGTTCTTGACTCTCGTTTCCTCTGTTCTTGGCTCGTTTCCCTCTCTGTTGTGTCGCTCTCATTTCCCTCTCTGTGTGTGTACCGGCTCTCGTTTCCCTCTCTATTTGTCTTAAACTTCGTTTCCCTCTCTGTTGTGTCTTGGCTCGTTTCCCCCTCTGTTCTTGACTCGTTTCCCTCTCTGTTAGCAGCTCTCGTTCCCTCTCTGTTCTGTGGCTCTCATTTCCCTCTCTGTTGCATGACTCTCGTTTCCCCCTCTCTGTTCTTGTGACTCTGTTTCCCTCTCTGTTCTTGCGACTCTCGTTTCCCTCTCTCTGTTCTTGTGGCTCTCGTTTCCCTCTGTTCGGCTCTCATTTCCCTCTCTGTTGTTCGGCTCGATTTCCCTCTCTGTTCTTGACTCGTTTCCCTCTCTGTTCTTGTCCTCGTTTCCTCTCTGTTCGCTGCTCTCGTTTCCCTCTCTGTTGCGCTGCTCTCGTTTCCCTCTGTTGTCTGTCTCGTTTCCCTCTCTGTTCTGGCTTTCGTTTCCCTCTCTATTCTTGACTCTCGTTTCCCTCTCTGTTGCATGGCTCTCGTTTCCCTCTCTGTGTGGCTCATGATTCCCTCTCTGTTGTACGTGGCTCGTTTCCCTCTCTGTTGCCTGTGTCTCGTTTCCCTCTCTGTTATCACATGGCTCTCATTTTCCCTCTTTATTTGCGTGGCTCTGTTCCCTCTGTTGTCTGTGGCTCTCGTTTCCCTCTCTGTTGTCTTGGTGGTTCGTTTCCACCTCTCTGTTGTCGCCTTCTCTAGATTTTCCTCTCTGTTCTTGACTTTCGTTTCCCTCTCTGTCTAATGGTTCTCGTTTCCTCTCTGTTGTAATGCGGCTCGTCTCCCTCTCTGTTCTTGACTCTCGTTTCCCTCTCTGTTGTAATGCGGCTCGTTTCCCTCTCTGTTGTGTCTTGTCTCGTCTCCCTCTCTGTTATTGTGCGGCTCTCGTCTCCCTCTCTGTTGCGCGGCTCGTTTCCCTCTCTGTTGCGCGGCTCTCGTTTCCCCTCTCTGTTATTAACGACTCTAGTTTCCCTCTCTCATTCTTGTGACTCGTTTCCCTCTCTGTTCTTTGACTCTCGTTCCCTCTCTCTGTTGTCTTGACTCTCGTTTCCCTCTCTGTTGTGCAGCTCGTTTCCCTCTCTGTTGTGTAATGTGACTTTAGATTTCCCTCTCTGTTGTGTCAGGCTCTCGTTTCCCTCTCTATTCTTGCTCTCGTTTCCCTCTCTGTTCTTGACTCTCGTTTCTCCCTCTGTTGCTGTGTCCTCATTCCCTCTCTGTTGCTTGTGACTCGTTTCCCTCTCTGTTCTTGTGCTCTCGTTTCCCTCTCTGTTCTTGTGACTCTCATTTCCCTCTCTGTTGTGACTCTCGTTTCCCTCTCTGTTCTTGACTCTCGTTTCCCTCTCTGTTATGCGGCTCTCGTTTCCTCTCTCTCTGTTGTGACTCTCGTTCCCTCTCTGTTCATGACTCTCGTTTCCCTCTCTTGAGCGCATTCCTCTTTTTCTTTGCGTTACAGTTCAGCGTGAGAGGTAACCGCTGGACGGTTTAGTTACACAGTGTTCAGAAATCAGGATTTCAGAGTCATGTTTTTGTGCGTGTTGTGCTGGTTTTACTCAAAGTGATTCCTGCTCTGGTATTTATGAATGGGAATAATAAGAGACATGCTCTTCTTTATTGTTTGATGACCAAGAAAAATAACTGCATTTCTAAAATGTTCAATTATACAAAGATACCTAATTTAAAGGTTTGAGAAAAAAATGTCTGTTTAGTTTTTGCAATTCGTTTTATTTATTAAATTAATTTCCCTCAGTGCATATTCTATGTGATTTCCATCTTTCACAATATGTATTCAGATGAATAAAGGACAGTTTAGATTGGGTTTATTTATAGTGTTACAGGTTTAAACATATCAAATGTTTTTAATTTGACATTTTCTCAAGGAGTGCGGAACCCCTGGTGTATCTCACGGCTCATTGCGTTCACTGCGGTTTCCATGACAACAGAACACTGCTACTATTCCAAATTCGAAACACTGCCGCAATTCCAACTGCGATTCCAAACTGCAGCTTGAGTTCATCCTGTCGATTTAAGAGACTTTACTGTACGAGGCGATCTCGGGGTTTAGTTAATATTTATATCTAGTAAATATTATTATTTTAAGGTTCATTTTAATTGATCTTCATACCCTCCCTCCTTCATACCCTTCCTTCCTCAATTCTACTGCTAATAATAATAATTGTAGTAATAATAATAATAATAATAATAATAATAATAATAATAATAATAATAATAATAATGTCTCCTCTCTGCTCCACAGTTGAAGTGACTCTGGACCCTGATACAGCACACCCCAATCTCACCCTGTCTGCGGAGGGGAAACGAGTGAGATGGGGAAAGACACTGCAGGATCTCCCTGACAATCCAAAGAGATTTGATGGCTGGTGCTGTGTGCTGGGCAGGGAGGGCTTCACCTCGGGGAGACGCTACTGGCAGGTGCAGGTGGAGGGGAATAATTACTGGAGATTAGGAGTCAGCAGAGAGTCTGCCAAGAGGAAGGGGTGGATCAACATGACCCCCCAGAAGGGTTACTGGACTGTGTGGTGGGATGGATATGGAGACAGAGATGTGTTCACTGCTCTCACTGACCCCCAGACCCCCCTCCCCCCTCCCCTGAAGCCCCAGAAGCTGGGGGTGTATCTGGATTATGAGGAAGGGCAGCTCTCCTTTTACAATGTGGAGACCAGATCTCACATCTACACTTTCACTGACATGGAGTTCAATCCCAGTGAGAAACTCTATCCATTCTTCTGTATTTACAGTGTAACAGACCTTGTGCTGGAGTCCCCTGACCCTGACCCTGTCAGTGCTGCAGATTAAACACACACTGCTGTCTGAACCAGGAAACTATTCAAACAGCTCAGACAATCTCCTCTTCACTTTCACTGGCACTCTCTCTGCACTCTTCTGGGCTGATGAGAAGAAATCCTCTCTCTTCCACCCTCTTACCCTGAGCCCCTCCTCTTTATTTCTTTACACCCCCTTTCCTACTCTCCCTTCCTGTCTGCCTCTCTCTTTCCCCTCCATCTCCAGATCCCTCTTTCTCTCCTCTCCCCTTCTCCTCTCTGCCTCCCCTATGGCTCTCCTCTCTCCTCTCTTTCCTTTCCCTCTGATATGTTAATCCCCTCCCTTTCCCGCTCTCCCTCTCTCCACCCTGCCCTCTCTACTCTCCCTCTCTCCACCCTGCCCTCTCTACTCTCCCTCTCTCCTCCATCCTCTCTACTCTCCCTCTCTCCACCCTGCCTTCTCTACTCTCCCTCTCTCCTCCATCCTCTCTACTCTCCCTCTCTCCACTCTCCCATCTCCACTCTCCTTCTCTCCACCCTGCCCTCTCTACTCCCCTCTCCACCCTGCCCTCTCCTCCTCTCCCTCTCCCATCTCCCATCTCTCCCCTCTCTCCACCCTGCCCCTCTACTCTCCCTCTCCACCCTGCCCTCCTACTCTCCTCTCCTCCCTCCTCCCTCTCTCTCCCCTCTCCTCTCTCCTCTCCACCCTGCCCTCTCTCCTCTCCTCTCCTCCATCCTCTCTACCTCTCCTCTCCACCCTGCCCCTCTCCTCCTCTCCACCCTGCCTTCTCTCTCCCTCTCCACCCTGCCTTATCTACCCCCTCTCTCCACCCTGCCTTCTCTCCTCTCCCTCTCTCCATCCTCTCTCCCTCTCTCCACCCTGCCTTCTCTACTCTCCCTCTCTCCACCCTGCCCTCTCTACTCTCCCTCTCTCCACCCCTGCCTTCTCTACTCTCCCTCTCTCCTCCATCCTCTCTACTCTCCCTCTCATCCCTGCACTCTCTCCTCTCCCTCTCTCCTCCCTGCCCTCTACTCTCCCCACTCTACTCTCCCTCTCTCCTCCCTGCCCTCTACTCTCCCTCTCTCCTCTCTCCTCCCTCTCTCCTCTCTCCTCTCTCCTCCATGCCCCCTCTAATTTTGTACTGTGATATTTTGTAACAGCTCTAAGTCTCCCTGGATAAGGGTGTCTGCTAATAAATAAATAATGATAATAGACTTTCTAGACAATAGATGAATGCATTATTTTCCATGTAATCAATATTTACACTGAAGCTGAGATATTCCCTGAATATTATTCATTGCTTAACTCAGTGAACTGATTTCTGCTATTTTGATATGAATCTTCTGTTCTGTTTTTGTAGCGCATCTATTTTCTATCTTTCTTGATAAAATGTATAAAAGATATAACGGTGTTGTGTGATTTACTGCTCAATTGTTTACCTCGGCAATCTTGAACTCGTAAAAAGAAAGACATTCATGACAGCAGAGTGCTGATTAAATGAGACCATTACACATATGAATGAATTGTATCCTTAAACTGGACATTTTAATTGTGATTCTTCACACATAACTCTCAACAATAACAAGCCTGTTGGGTCCATGAGCAGATTCTTCACAGAGACACTGTGCTCTAGTCTATCTGCTATAGTCAATCAAACACTGTGCTCTAGTCTAGCTGCTATAATCAATCAAACACTGTGCTCTAGTCTAGCTGCTATAGTCAATCAAACACTGTGCTCTAGTCTAGCTGCTATAGTCAATCAAACACTGCTCTAGTCTAGCTGCTATAGTCAATCAAACACTGTGCTCTAGTCTAGCTGCTATAGTCAATCAAACACTGCTTTAGTCTAGCTGCTATAGTCAGCAATCAAACACTGCTCTAGTCTAGCTGCTATAGTCAGCAATCAAACACTGCTCTAGTCTAGCTGCTATAGTCAGCAATCAAACACTGTGCTCTAGTCTAGCTGCTATAGTCAATCAAACACTGCTCTAGTCTGGCTGCTATAGTCAATCAAACACTGTGCTCTAGTCTACCTGCTATAGTTAGCAATCTCCACACACTGTTCTAGTCTCAGTGTTCTCAGTTTGACCCTGTGTTCTGGCCACGCCCCCCTCCAGTGCAGTATCCATGAAGGACTTCCCGCTGCTGCACGGGGGGTTCCTGTTGGGAATGAACCTGGAAGAGGCCGACTATGACACGAGGACCCTGATGCATGTAGCCGTGTCGGCCAACGATCCAGAGATGGAGGAGATACTGCTGTACTACAGATCCACACCGCTAGTGAGAGAGGGGAGGGGGAGACAGCTGGGTCTGCACTACTGATCCACACCGCTGGAGAGAGAGGATTTTTTTAGTATGTCTAAGCTTGCCTGTTTAATAGTAATGGATGATATCTCTACTTTGTTTGAATCTCAGAGTGGGGATCTGCAGAGGATTGCAGGCCCTGTACACACTCCAGTTAGTTTACATATCCCCACCTCCTCCTCAAAGTACAGAGTTACTTCAGTTTGATTTAGAAATACTGAAAGAAACATAACAGATTCAGTTCAGATGTGTTTAAATTGTCATTTTTATTCAGCATACATGGTAAATATGTTCGCCCGTATTTAAAACATCTGGGAGATTTTTCAAAAAAAAAACAACTCAAAATATAATCCATTTTGCCCCTTGTTTTGATTTTATTTTAGTTTCTATGATGAGGGTTACACAGACCACTGAAACCAATTTCAGTTCTTATTAAAATATTTCTACTGTAGCTCATACAAGAATTCCCTCAGTGTTAGCGGTCCATCACTTCCATTCGCTACACAGCTCTCACATGTGCAGCTTTTGAAAGATGTTGCAGCAAAACATGGATTCTCATTTGAACACCTCTGGTGCTATCCTGGGGTAATCTCTGTCTGCACAAGCCAGGCTTTCAAAAGCTTACTAGAACGGAAACTCTTCATTTACAACAACGATATGTGCTACAGTGCTACACCCGTTAAAGAAATCTCCGTTTGCAAGCCATGGTTTCAGTTAGGGTTGCACTTCCATGTGCACCTGAGGGTGAAATTGTCCCGCCCTTCGGCTGGCTTTTTCCTGTCATTAACCAATCAGCTGTTGCTCCCCTGCTGACTGGAATGCCATCAGCCAGTAACATGACCCAGAAGACACTGCAGAGGTGAAGTGGAGGTGGGAGTCCAGCAGCCTTCCCGAAAGTGCGAGGCACAGAAACAGAACTTCCTTTAATCCAGTGATCATGTCAAATCCAGGTCTGCGAGAACATCTTTCAAACACTGCACATCTGAGAGCTAATGCAACTTCCAAGCATGTCATCTGTATGAAATTATTTTGTTAAGCTATAAATCACTTAAAGAAAAAATAAAAATCATGAATTTCCACACATTTTAATTTTCCAACAGTGTAGATTTTTATTTAAATCTCCACATGACTTCAAACGCTCTGGATGAAAGGCTTACAGACAGACGTCTTCATATTTTCTTTAATTTGTAAAAATCATCTTTTGGAATGTAGAATTCAGATTGCAAAAGCAGTGGCTCAGTGTGTGAGGTTTACTGGTCCCAATTTAATGAGCACACTGGTCTAGTAGACATAACTGGCAGTGAAGAGAGACTGGGAGGCAGCCTTGTCTTTCTGTCCGCTCTGAACGTAAGATCCAGTCGACGCCAATCCGTTAATCTGAAGAAAAAAATAATAAACCAAAATCAGTAAGACACACAGACAGACACAGAGCCAGACACTGACAGAGTGAAGAACCCTCCTCTGTAAAGAAGGGTTTATTTTTGTGATGTATTTTGTGTCCAGGGCTTGTTTTGTACCGGTGTCACAGAAAATCTGTTCCCCCAGGAACCGAATATTAACTTCCCCCCCCTAGGACCCAATATTTCACCTTTGTGAATATTTGTCCCCCCTTATTTTTTTGTAACAGGTCTTTGCTAAATCGATGTTAATAATTTGACTGTGCCACCTTGTGTTTATCGAGGACAAGGACCTCGAGTGGTTGGTTCCCACACAAACCCTTTTATCCAGGAGAAACCAAGCAATCATATACCAAAAATAATCTTTACAAGTTTTTATTAGTAATAATTGATTTTAAAAAATCTCAAGCACATTAACAATAATGTAAACCATATGACAATGCCACCTTCACTTCACAGTCTATAACAATTGTCTAGTATATATAGGGATGATACAATAAAACAAACTCTAAATCTATCAGTTTCTTGTAGTGAAGTTAATTAAACTAGTTAACACAGATTATATTATTGCAGTTTATATAAAATACTTGGATCTATCAGTTTCATAAAGTCTCTCCGCGTTCCAGCTCCAGTCTGCAGCGCGGAATCTCCTTCACAAGTCCGGCTCTCCCTCTCACAATATTCCTCCGCATTTATAAAGGCAGTAGATGATTGGCAGGGCGGGGAGATCAAGCAGCGAGCCGCTGGCAAGCAGAGCCGTGGAACGGGAGACGCGGTTGCTAACAACAGGGGTGCATTGGGCAGACAGTCCTTCAGCCAATCGGAGTTTCGCTCGTATAGTTCCATAGAGGAAAGAGAGAAAGTAGTTTAGGGGGTCCAGTGAAGCAAATCCATCAAACCACACTCGAGATGAGAAATAATAATAAAAGAGCTGAACAACAAAAACACATTTTATAAATAAATCAATACACACACACAATACACATCAAATAATAATATGAGAAACACAATCCACACGTGAATAATAATAATAATAATAATAATAATAATAATAATACCCTACTACAATCGCACAGTTTCGTTTTTCAAAGCTGGTAAAGGATTTACTTGTGAGTCAGGGCAGTACACGTGCTTATTAGAGTGACTGTATCCGATTGGGAGCTCCGATTGGCTGGCTGGCTTGTTGACAAGAGAGGAGCTCCGATTGGCTGGCTTGTTGACAAGAGGGGAGCTCCGATTGGCTGGCTTGATGACAAGAGGGGAGCTCCGATTGGCTGGCTTGTTGACAAGAGGGGAGCTCTGATTGGCTGGTTTGGTGACAAGAGGGGCTCCGATTTATTGGCTGGATGACAAGATGTGAGCTCCGATTGGCTGGATGGATGACAAGAGGAGCTCTGATTGGCTGGATGGATGACAAGAGGAGCTCTGATTGGCTGGTTTGGTGACAAGAGGGGGAGCTCCGATTGGCTGGCTGGGTGCAGCGGGAAGGAGAGAGCTTGCTTAGCAGACATTTTGAAGAGGAGAGTGACAATCCTATCTGATAAATATTCTTTTCTCTAAGGAATGTAAAATGTTCTGAACATGCGTCTAGAGCTATCGGGAGTGCAGCCTGACCCTTATAGTAATGATCTACCGTATACTTTGAAGAATAGATATTTGTAGATATTTCGTTCTGCGCCTGATTCAAACGTCGATAGATCTACTCGTTATAGTTTTCTGCGGGTCCGGTTTCTGCACATGAGAGACGAACACAATGTTTAATTAACGACATTTTAATTTAGGCGCACGGATGCGACTAGAAATCCCTAAAGGTTGAATATAAACAATAAACGAGATTTATTTTTCAGCTGAAAAGTATAAAACAAAAGAAAAAGAACCTCACAGTCGGATCTAAACTCAAAGCTCAATCGTAATGCACCCTGGGAATGTAGTTTATTGGTGTCCACTGCCCACCGTTAATCACACATTAAAACTACAACCCATACCCGCCAGTTTCACTGAATTATCAACCGACAGTTCAACCAACAGTGGATGCTATTATATTAAAAATCCTAATAATTGTTGCTCACAGCTGACGGGTGGATCGCGGATCACGTTGAGGTCCCCACAATGCATCGCAGTGTTTGCTGTTTTGGCCCCCACTGGTTTAGTAAAATACACTTGAGCTTGTTCACCACACTGTAGCTAATCAAGCTCTTCTTAAAACCTGGAATGGGTGACCTTGCTGTGCAATAGGAGTCTTATTCCATCTCTGCAGTCATGGAAATCAATTCTGGTTTGGAAACCAAGCAGCTTTCTCACAGCAGTTCACATGTGCTGGTAGTATTAAAACAGTCACCTCTGATGGGAATACAAGCACTTCCAGCCTCCGCTCCAGAGCCATCATCAGGTACAGATTCACTAACTGCGGGAAGTACAATTCAATCACATCAGGGACTGCAAGAATCTGCTGATATAGTGAGCAACTGCTTTATATTTTGGTATGGATTCCACCAAATTCACTGTCTAAAACAAGTTTAATGTGAATTTCTGTAACCCCCTTTAATAAAAAGCAGTTTGTCAGGCTGAAACAACCTCAAAATCTGAAATCAAGATTTCTCTGAATAGTGAAGTGCCACTCTGGTTGCTGCAAGTGAGGCCCCCAGATGCTTGGGTGTTGTGGTTTTGAAATGGTTCCTTCTGCCACCAGTGACACACAAGTCAGGGCAGTTTTCCTCGCGAGGAGTTTGCCGTACTTTTCAGGACTTGCGTTGCTATGCAGTTCTGATTTAGGGGGAAAAAAAAGCGTCCGTTCCAATGCAGATGAGTCAATTCATAGTCATTTAGGGTACGTGTCTGCTTACTAAGTAGAAAAAGAACGACTCTGAATATCGTGAGGAGAGCTTCATGCGTTGCCATGCAGATAAAACATTTAACAAGAGAAATGACGTGTTGTCACGCGCATTCTGAATCACACCGCGCATTATTTGTATGGTTACCTTTCCAACACACGCGCAACAATTATATAAACATATTTTCTACTAAATACAAGTTTTACTACTTAGAATTTATATGTGTGTCAGTGTGTGTGTATCAGTGTGTGCATCAGTGTGTGCGTGTGTCAGTGTGTGTGCGTATCAATGTGTGTGTCTGTGTGCGTGTGTGTCAGTGTGTGTCTATCAGTGTGTGTGTGCATCAGTGTGTGGGGGGTGTCAGTGTGTGTCTGTATCAGTGTGTTTGTGTCGGTGTGCATGTCAGTGTGTGCGTGTGTCAGTGTGTGTGTGTTTGTCAGTGTGTATCTGTGTGTGTATCAGTGTGTCTGCGTGTGTGTGTTCGTCTGTGTTCGTCAGTGTGTGTGCGTCAGTGCGTGTGTCGGTGTGTGTCAGTGCATGTGCGTGTGTGTCAGTGCGTGTCCGTGTGTGCGTCAGTGTGTGTGTGTCAGTGCGTGTGCATGTGTCTGTGTGTGTCAGTCTGTGTGTGTGTGTCTGTGTGTCAGTGTGCATGTCAGTGTGTGTGTCAGTGTGCATCTGTGTGTATCAGTGTGTGTCTGTGTGTCAGTGTGTGCGTGTGTCAGTGTGTGTGTGCGTCAGTGTTTGTCTGTGGGGGGGTGTCAGTGTGCATCAGTGTGTTTGTGTCAGTGTGTGCGCGTGTGTCAGTATGTCTGTGTCAGTGTGTGCGTGCGTGTGCGTGTCAGGGTGTGTGTGTGCGTTAGTGTGTGTGTGAGGGGGTGTCAGTGTGTGTATGTCAGTGTATGTGTGCGTCAGTGTGTGTGTGTGTCAGTGCGTGTGCGTTAGTGTGTGTGTCAGTGTGTGTGCGTGCGTGTCGGTGTGTGTCAGTGTGTGTCAGTGCTAGTGCGTGTGTGTGCGTCAGTGTGTGTGTCAGTATGTGTGTGTGCGTTAGTGTGTGAGTGTGTGTGTCAGTGTTTGTGTGTGTGTGTGTGTGTTAAGCTCTATACTCTTCAGTCAACGCCGCCAAATTTACGTGACAAGATAAAATGCTCTGATCAACGATTTTTAAAAAAACATTTATTCAGAAGGTCGTGTAAAATAAAATTGTCCTGATCTGTCAGACAACAAATACATCTGGCCCAAAACCGGCTGGAGAGCCGGCCCAGATCCAGGCCGGTGTCAATATGCACAACGGGTCAACTGGCCCAGTTCTGGCAAGCTTTTACATATTAGTACCCCAAATGAGGCCCAGGTCCATTCCAATGTTATTCCTACACCAGGCCTCTTCAACTGGCGGTCAGCGGGCCACATCCGGCCCGCAAGCGACATCAAAGTGGCCGACAATAGTCAGCACTTCACACCCCGACTCCACAGACACTGCCCCGGACCTTCACACAAGAAAAAAAAAAATAGTTTGTTCGTATTTTTATTTCCGATCTCCACGTCTTACGCAAGACCGATGCGTTGTTCCAGTCTGCGTAATACGAGATACTGTACTTTATTGTGGAAAGTGATCTAACAATGTCTCTCTCTACTCTAGTTAGTAAGAAAAGAAAAACTGACAATGAAAATCATCAATTCAGCAATGAATGGACCAAGAAGTACTTATTTATTTTACCAGCTACACCTCATGCAAAGCCAATGTGTTTACTGTGCAATGAATGTGTGTCCGCAGTTAAAGAATACAATGTGAAAAGGCATTTTGAAACCAGACACACAGCTTTTGGAAAAACGTATTCCGAGGGATCTGCAGTTAGAAATTCAAAAGTAGAGGGGCTGATCTCTTCACACCAACATGCCCGTGCAACTCTAGTGCGATCTTTCACTCAACAAGAGAAAGCTACAGCGGCTTCCTTACGTGTGGCGTGGATACTTGAAGAAAAAGAAGCCGTTCACAGATTCTGAAACGATGAAGGAGTGCATGCTGGCAGTTGTGATTGAAATAATCAGTGATGAAAAAATTAAATCAAGTGTAGTTTCATCGATTCAGAAAATTCCACTTTCAGACACTTCTGCCATGCGCAGGGTTGAGGTTTTGGGAACCAAAGTTTGACACGCTCCTGGACCGTCTGAAAAAAGCAGAGTTTATTGTAGTTTCATAACTGCTCTTAACTGTATTATTTATTTGTTAGCAGACACCCTTATCCAGGGCGACTTACAATCGTAAGCAAACACATTTCAATAATTACAGTACAAGTATTAATACAATTAAGAGCAAGATAAATACAATGACTTCGGCTCTAGCAAGTACAAGTATAAGACAAAATACAATTCAATAACAGAACAGATAACAGTGTCAGTGATAGTTACATCAGGCTATGATTAAATACAAAATACTACAGATTAAATAACACTTGACAGATTACAGCACTCTAAGGTACAGGATTAAATGCAGTAAAATAGGGGGTAGATAAGAGCAAGTAAAGCGCATTTAAGGAAGAGTGATAGTGTCCAGAGGGAAAAAAAGAGGAGTGCTGCAGGTGCTGTCTGAAGAGGTGAGTCTTGAGGAGGCGCCAGAATGTGGTCAGTCCTGACATCTGTAGGAAGGTCATTCCACCACTGTGGGGCGAGGGTGGAGCAGAGAGGAGATAGAGCCAGTCTTCTAGTGCAGGAGGAGCAGAGAGGTAGAGTGGGGGTGTAGAGAGAGATGAGGGTCTGGTCAAGGCATCTGTAGGCTAGTACAAGAGTCTTAAACTTGATGCGAGAGGTGATCGGGAGCCAGTGGAGTAGTGGAGTTGTGTGGGAGAAGTGAGACCGAGAGAACACCAGGTGAGCAGTGGAGTTCTGGATTAGCTGGAGCGGACGGGTATGGACGCGAGGGAGGCCAGCCAGGAGGGAGTTGTAGTTCAGGGAGAGTAACAGTGCCTTGACCAGGAGCTGGGTGGCGAGTTGGAGAGGAAGGCTCTCTGTCTCGGATGTTGCTCAGGAAGAAATCGGGCAAGTGTGTGCCAGAGTGGAGAGATGTTGGGAATAAGAGAGGCAGGGTCCAGGGTGACTCAGAGGTTTTAGCGGAAGAAGAGGGAGAGAGTGGTAGATTCCAGAGGAACAGAGATAGAGAGATCAGAGGAGGGGAGGAGGGAGGGAAAAAAGGAGGTCAGATTTAGAGAGGTTGAGTTTTGAGGTGATGCGAGTGCATCCAGGAGGAAATAGCAGACAGACAGGTAGAGATATGGGAGGAGATGGTGGAGTCAGAGGTGGGGAAGGAGAGGAAAATCTGAGCATCATCAGCATAGAAATAGAGACTAGCAGATGCACACATTGAAGAAGGAATCTATGAAAAAAGACCTAGGAGTTTATGTTGACTCAGAAATGTCTTCATCTAGACAATGTGGAGAAGCTATAAAAAAGGCCAACAAGATGCTCGGATATATTGTGAGAAGTGTTGAATTTAAATCAAGGGAGGTAATGTTAAAACTTTACAATGCATTAGCAAGACCACATCTAGAATATTGTGTTCAGTTCTGGTCACCTCGTTACAAAAAGGATATTGCTGCTCTAGAGTGCAAAGAAGAGCGACCAGAATTATCCCGGGTTTAAAAGGCATGTCATTGAATCTATTCAGTCTTGAACAAAGACTACACGGCGATCTGATTAAAGTGTTCAAAATCCTAAAAGGTATAAACAATGTCGACCCAGGGGACTTTTTTGACCTGAAAAAAGAAAGAAACAAGGACCAGGGGTCACAAATGGAGATTAGATAAAGGGGCATTCAGAACAGAAAATAGGAGGCACTTTATTAGACAGAGAATTGTGATGGTCTGGAACCAACTCCAGTAATGTTGTTGAAGCTGACACCCTGGGAGCCTTCAAGAAGCTGCTTGATGAGATTCTGGGATCAATAAGATCTTCCAAAAAACTGGTAATACAGCAATTATATAAAAAGATACTTTTAGCTGCAGTTCTAAAACAAAGTTGACAAAAAAAGGTACTAGCTTTATTACACACGTTAAAATAAATAAAAAGAATTAAAAGAACATAAAAAACGGTAATAAATACAATGGCTTATGTCTCACACAAAGGAACGAGAGGGAGGAATCGCAAGGACAACAGCAGCGGGCTTTAAACAGCACTACTACGAACCACACACACACAAACAGGTCGGCAGCCCTGCAGGGAATGGATTAACCGAAATATCAAAGAGAAAACACAGCCGTCAGACTCTTCCAACTTTCAAGTAAGTTTCCTTGTACAAAACAGCATTTACACAGATTGTCCGACTACAAACAATCTAGTTTTCGTAAGACTCACAAAACAAACAGAATCGGTATTCTCACTTGCTTTCCTGGACTCCAATGTAGATGTAACGCTCACTCCCCGTCTACAGGCGAGGTCGTTCGGGTTCGGGTAGCGCAACCGCTGCCACCACCTTTGTTGTCCAGCGAGGTCTGGATATTAACAATAAAAGAACGGAGGAACCGGGGAGTTCAAAGAATACCAATTTTACACAAGAAATAAAAACCAATGATATTTGCTAGTCTAATTGAAATCATATTGAATTAAATATCTTTCAGTAATTACAAACAGTAGCAGCAGTATAAAGTGACGTTGTGCAATCAAAGCTTTAGTAGAATGGGGGTGGTTAGGAAGTCCAAACTAAAGTGCTTAATAATCAAACTGCAAGACATCAAATCAAACTCACACACTCAAAAGAACCTCACAAAACGTAATGTACAATAACAAACCGACAACAAAAATAAACACTCTCAATAATAAATCCACACACTTGCAAAACCCTTGCAGGCTGCGCTAACAACCCAGTCAGCAATCAACACACCCCCCTCTAAATTTCAGTAATATACTACAAGCAGACTGCAATAACACTTTATAACGTAATCCTTCAGTTCTAATATCCCACCCCATTAAACCAACAACTATAATTAATATTAAAAAATATAATTTAAATGCAGTACTATTCGAGGGGAAACTATCACAACCGCTAAAGGAAGATGGTTTTGTCTTACTTAGTTTGGTCGGTGAACCTGCACGTCATCTGCGGCAAGTTGAAACAGCCAATTCAGGTCAAGTTCGCTTTCGATACTACATACGCCTTCAAAACCACAAACATCCAGGTTTAACTTTCCAAAATCCGTGGCGTAGTATACCACAAAAAAAACTCTCGAACCCCTTTCTCTCTTTACTTATTTATTTCTCTCTTTACTTCTCGAGCGGCGCTTAACTCGGCGCTCCCGTTTCGCCTCGCAAACTCGTCCTCCCATTTCTCCGATACCTTTATTTCCCCTCCTAACAAGCAACTAATTTACTTGATTAATTAAAATTATCAGGACAATACAAAACAGGTGACAGACATTACACAGACCCACTGTGTAAAATGACCATCTGTTACACCATGTTCTTACGACACACACACACACTGACACACACACTGACACACAGACACACATTGACACACACTAACTCACACACACTGAGACACAGACACACACACACCGACAGACATACACTCACACACACATACCGACACACAATGACACAAACACTGAGACTCTCACACACACTGACACACACACAAACAAACTGACACACACAAACACCGACACACACACCGAGTCACACACACACAATAACACACACACAGACACCCACACAAACAAACAAACTGACACACACGCACACACTGTCAGAGCAGCAGTGTGGCGTAGTGGTTAGGCTCTGGATTCTGACCGAGGGTCGTGGGTTCAATCCCAGGTGGGGACACTGCTGTTGTACTTTGAGCAAGGTACTTTTACCTAGATTGCTCCAGTAAAAACCCAACTGTATAAATGGGAATTGTATGCAAAATAATGTGATATCTTGTAACAATTGTAAGTCGCCCTGGATAAGAGTGTCTGCTAAGAAATAAATAATAATAATAACAGACTGACACACGCGCGTTGGTAGCACGAGAGGACGAGCAGAGTGAGGGTGCAACACAAGTTGTAACACCGGTGTAGCGTTTGAACACACATTGTTGTCAAGTCATTTTCATCAAGTCTCAAGTCAATTCGTTCAAGTCCCAAGTCAAGTCACACTGACACAGACACTGACACAGACACAGACACACAGACACACACACACACAGACAGACACTGACACTGACACACACACACACACACACACAGACACACACACACACACACACACACACACACACACACACACACACACACACACAGACACAGACACACACAGACACACACACACAGACACACACATATACACACACACACACACACACAGACACACACAGACACACACACACACACACACACACACACACACACACACACACACACACACACACACACACACACACAGACAGACACACACACACACACACACACACACACACAGACACACAGACACAGACACACACACACACACACACACTGAAAGACACAGACACACACACAGACACACACACACACACAGACACAGACACACACACACAGACACATAGACACACACACAGACACACACACACACACACAGACACACACAGACACACACAGACACACACACACACAGAGACAGACTTGACACACACACACACACAGATACACACACACACACACAGACACACACACACACATGACACACAGAAACACACAGACACACACAGACACACACACAGACAGACACACACACACAGAGGTACTGACACACACACAGACACACACACAGACACACACACACACACACACACAACACCAGGTACTGAATACAGACACACACACACACAGACACACACAGACACACACACACACAGACACACACAGACACACACAGACACACAGACACACAGACACACACACACACACACACACACACACACACACACACACACACACACACACACACACAGACAGACACACACACACACACAGACACACAGACACACACACACACAGACACACACACACACACACAGACACACACAAACACACACAGGTACTGAGACACACACACAGGTACTCGACACACACACTAATGTTATTGTAATTGGTAAATATGCAAATTTCAACATTACAATAGCTAATCAAATCACGGACAAGCACGAAGCAGGCGGAGTTAAATATTTAACACACAAACACCAGATTTAGCTGCCATTTAAATATTTAGCAAAATGTTAAATCTAGCTAAGAGATTTAAGATTT